>RJWM01010030.1:0-39720 GCA_004363535.1 Dasyprocta punctata | reverse complement strand
GTGCGCCACCACGCCCGGCTAAAAAGCAGTATATATTATTAGACTGTTTATTTGCTTCTAAGATCTAGTCTTTGAATTCTAAAAATTTACATTTACTTCTGGGTTTTCAGAATCCCAAAGTAGACTGGATGTAAAGAAAAATATTAATCCATTATTTGGAAAATGTACTACCAAATGTATAGATAAAAATGTTACATTTCTGGCAGTAATAAATTAGAAGTGCTCTCTCTCTCTCTCTCTCTGGTGGTTCTGTGTATTTCATGTGTCTTATGAAGTCACCAGACTGAGGTGTTACACATGCTTTCATTTCATGACTATAGTGATTCACACATCCCTGAACTTGGCCAGATGGGGATGCCTCTATTAATTTAACCAAATGTCTCTATTATAATAATATTTTCTCCTTTCGTGGCCCAACCAGATAGCTTCATTAAGCACCCACATCCTTGCGTGAATGCCTACTCTCCAGCTAGCTGAGAAACACCAGACAGGTAAGCACTGATGCTCTATGGAAGATGCTCTGCCATTCCTTCTGGTGTGCATGCATTAGGACCAGCACTACCTAGCCTGAATCTCATCTGCCACTGGACTGCACAAGTATCTTTGACTTCTTCCTCCTGGGTCCTACACCTTCCATCTTAGTAAAGATGTGTTAACATCATTGTTAAACACAATATACTTTTGTTTTTGTCTTAAAACAGTTAATTTTTCTACTAAGGGTTTAAAACTGAGAAATTCTGTACAGCAGACAATGGCCCTCCGTGGATAGCTTGGGTCTTTGTGCCTTAAGAAGGCCCCCACTGTACACCTGTCCTGACAGATTGAGGCCCTAGAACAATATCGCTTAGTCACACACTAACCAGCAGGGGGAAAGTCTGAGCCTTTCATGAAAGCCTACCTCCTGGCTTAGTGTTTGGAATTCAGTTCTACCTATAAATCAACATCAGAGCCTACAACCCAGTGTGTTCAAGAGCTTTGTTTAAACATCAAAGGAAGAACACAGACAAGCACTGTGTTAGAAATATAACTAATCACTTGCAAATACATCTTTCCTGTCAGTACGGGCTTAACCTTTCTGTTTAATGTGACTGCAGAAAATGCAGTTATTTCCATCTTATCTGTTTTCTTTAAAGAGGTATAGAATTTTTCTATGAAAAAGAGGTATTTGTTCTTAATGTAACAAAGACCAGAGTGTAACATTTCAAAAGTGTGTAGCTGAAGGAAGCAACAAGAAAGCTGAATACTGCTGAAATCTAAAAGCTGTTTGTCACCTAATGAAGGACACATTACTCTTATGCGTCTTATACCTGCTAGGAAAAACCAACTTGTGATCGTATAATGCTAGCATAAAAAGTAAAACTAATGAAGAGATTCATTTCAAACATGAGGAAAACAGGTCTTTGTTTGTTTGTTGACTGACAGTGAGTGCCGTTTGGTGCCCTGTGGTACATTGATTGGAATCAATTTAACTTCACCCTCTGCTCATGGTTTTATCCATTCATGAGGGGACTAGAGAGGATTTATCTGAGGTGCCCAGAAAATCCTACAATCTATAAAACCTTCCTTTAATTTGAATGCTACAGATTATGGATGAAAGTTTGGTCACCTGCGTTGATCAGTAGGATTAGAGACATCAAAGCCAGTAAAAATAAGAAAGACAAGCACAGAAACAACAAACAAAAAGAGCTCCTTCATTGAAACTGGAGGTAATGTCAAGGGGATTGGAAGGTTCAGCTAGAGATACAGTATTCCAGAATGGACAAGCTTTGTTCTTGTACTGTCATTGTTCCTAAATCTGGGACAAACCATAGAATTATGAATCATCAGACTCAGCATCTCTGAAAGGGAAACATTCTACAACTTGCTGGTTTGATATTTCTGTATGGTGTTGCTAATCTTGATTTTCAAATGTTTGCATATGATAAAAAATTCTTTTGAAAGCTGTAACAATGAAAGTTTTATATGATTTATCACCACTTGAATTTGTGATGTTCTTATATGTATGCATACATATGTGGCTCTGTTTTTTTAAAGGTAGATTGTATTCTAGTGATCTTATTAATGAGACTAATCTTATAATAAAGTGACAATAGCATAAAGGTTGGGTTTTGATAGAGCTAAGGAGTCTTGGACCACTAGTGTAAGCTGTGAAATCTTGTGCAATTTTAACACTTCAGAGTTGTGAAAATTAAATGAAATCTCCCACAAAAACAATCCTACAAATCCTACCTTGTGGGAGTAGTGTCACTGGGAAAAAAAAATGGGGTTGTTAATTTTATGCCATACATTCAATATTTCAAAGAAAATTCACAGATAAAGAGTAATTAGTATTTAATGATGGCAAGCTGAAATTTAAAGAATGAAATTGCTGATTTTTTGAATTGTTACTGTCACACAAATTTCATGTTTCACCTGGTCTCAGGATTTGTAACTACTTTTTCACTGTCCTGTACTTTCAAATATACCAACTACAGTAAATAGAGCATGGATCTCATCTCTGCTCGCTCACTACCCTTGTTCCTTGTGTTATACTACAAAACTGTACTCTCTGTAGTCAAGGCCACCCCATGTGAGTGTGTTCATATATATCAAGGTTAATAGTCACTTCCCACTGGCAAATGCTAATCCATACTGCCAACAAGTCTTCATTACAACAAAATGTGTTGTCTGTACCCAATTGAATAAAGCATTTCTGAGAGATTCACAGGATTATTGTACTATTAAAATGTTAATGCACATCCCGTATTTTGAGAAAGATTGTAAGATCCTTGAGGGCAAGAATTGATTCTTTCCTTAGGTTATGTACTGCGCAGAGAAATGTAGAATACTTAATGATTTTGTTTCTAGCATCAAGCTAATTCTTTTTGTTTCAAGAAAAATTAAAGATTGAAAATAACTTCCTGAGGCATGCTTCTCATAGGAAGAAAATTAATTGGCAATTTCCAGAAATCAGGTCTTTAGGATCTTAAAACAATTACAAACTTCTGTGACATTCAGTGCAGAGTTTCTTAAGAAAATAGAAAATGGACAAGGCCTAGAGAATGCTCCTTTGCCCATGTGCTATGGAAAGGAAAACAGAAAAGCTCTTGCTAAGTATTCCTGTACAAAACGATATTCCTCACCTCTTAAAATTCCTGACAGTGTCATGTATTAGTTTCCATCACTGAGGTGCAATACCTGACACCCACGATTTAAAGAAGAGGTTTATTTTGGCTTATAGTTTTATTGGGTTCAGTTCATGGTTGAAAACAGCATGGTGAAAAGGTCTGATGACAAACAACTACTCACATCATCCCATCCAAGAAATACAGAGAAAAGGTAGGAACTGAGTACACAGATATACTCTTCCAGGTCTTGTCCCAAGGAACTACTCCTTCAATTCAGGGCTCGCCTCCAAATACATGAAACTTTTCAAGGACATTTTAGATCTAAGCCATAACACATCACTTGTTCCTTTAGATTTAGATGTACAACCTTAGCTTAGAGTTTATTACATGTTTAAAGTATACCACTAATCTAGGCCCCTGAAGTTTGTGAAAAGAATGACAATAGAGTGCTTGAAATTGGTGCTAGTGATTATGATCAAATGACTGCTAGTAGCAGACGTTCTAATAATGTGCTAATTATTGCTTAGTTCAGGGAAGGGGCAGAGTCGTGTGTGTGAATGTGGGTTAGGAAAACAATCTGAAAAAACCAAATTAGCGGTATCAGTGTACTAAATAGCAGTCACTAATGGTTACTTTATGTTCATTGAATGTATATGAAGATAAGAGAAAACACTACAGGAGATATTCTGATTCATTCATGCTAGGAAACTAAATTCAATTTAGAAATACTTATCTAAGTGTAGAAGATACATTCAAATTTAATTAATATTTTTTATCTTCCCCTTATAAAGTTACCTGGGTATTATTCTGCTGCACAGTTTATTTTTTGGGTTAAACAAATGCATGGATATTTGTTTAGCAATATGCATTAAATATTTTGTAAAATATATATGGATATATGTATACTCTAACCAGAGTGGTATTCATGTACTGACAGAAAACACAATTCATTTTTGTTTGGACCAGGAATTAAACTCAGGACCTTGCACTTGCCAGGCAGGCACTGTGGCACTGAGCTATATCCCTGGCCCACCACAACTGGTTTTTGAACAGTTTCCATAGATGGTGTTTATTTCATCATTGGTTTTATGTGTAATGAGGCAAAATTCCTGTGATTATTAAATAATTTTATATAGAATAGAGCTCACTGCATTAATTACTTAGAGCATCTACTCCTGAATGTGACTGTGCTCCAGCAAGGAATTGAAGCAATGTAGCAGTGATAGAAAATGCTTGACACATACTTATGATCTAGTATTCTCCCTCTTGAAGGAATTGTTGTAACACCCAATGGAATTCTAGAAAGTCTTTCTAAAGCAGAGGGAGTCCTCAACTTGCTCCACACAGGTTCTTGACATCATTGCACAAAAGCATTCATGATGCATCAGTGAAAAAAGTAGCCTGATTTATTAGACAGAGTGAGTAGGAGAAAATGGGAAGAGACTTCAGCTTCAGGAGCTGAAGGATGGAAAGGACTGGGCTGGCTGTTACCCAAGGAACAGGACCAATTTTTAAGGATTTGCAGGAATGAGCTAGGCTTTCCTTGATCATTATCTCAGTTCTGGCTTTGCAAGGTGGCTCCTACAATGACTTTCACTTAATCCAGTCTCCATAAGATGAATGATTCTTCTGGGACAATTTCAGTTTTACGGAGACTGTCTTGGATTCCAAGATGACAGTCAATTTTGGGCAATGACTAGAGACTTCTGAGTGTTTACTAGTAGTTAAATAGGCTTATAAATCATTTGATGTCTTTGATCTTGAAAGGGTATGACATATATTATGTAAATGTAGGGATAATCAAAATAGTATTGCCAGCTTTTAGACATACATTCCCTAAATGATGAAAATCCCTATATGCAGAGCCGAGCAGAAATTGGACCCAAATTTTAAGGTAACATAGAAAATGGATACAAAATGAGGACTAAGTTTTGTTTCGTTTTAGTTATCAACTGAATATCCAAAACCCAAGTAAACAGCCTTTCTTTCTTTCTTTCTTTCTTTCTTTCTTTCTTTCTTTCTTTCTTTCTTTCTTTCTTTCTTTTTCTTTCTTTCTCTTTCTTTCTTTCTTTCTTTCTTTCTTTCTTTCTTTTTCTTTCTTTCTTTTTCTCTTTCTTTCTTTTCTTTCTTTCTTTTTCTCTTTCTTTCTTTCTTTCTTTCTTTCTTTCTTTCAAAATGCAACTTTTAAGTCCTTGAATGCTTCCAAGATCTTGAAAATATGAATCATGCTTTTAATGAGTAACAGGTTAAGGGCCTAGACATGTGTTTGTCCTCTTCTGCAGTGATCCTTGACTGTCTTGGTCACATATGAATAATAGATGCTAGTAAACCAAGCTCTACTCTCTCTTTCTCAAGCTTCACTTACATGCAATCCAGACATGCACCAAATTGCTAAACATGTGCAAGGGCCATGTAAACACCACAAAAGCTAAGTTACTGGAGAGAAATAGGCACCAACATCTACTCCCATTTATAATTTTCACAAGAATCTAACAATGACTACACTTGACTATGTATGGAGTATTGCATGCTGCTCTTGAGCTAATGTTTATCGCTTTTCAGAGAGAGAAACATACACATACAGAGAGAGAGAGAGAGAGTGAAAACATTATGTTTAAGAATCTTAGACAGGCATGATGGTGCACACATGTAATCCCAGTAGCCTGGGAGACAGAGACAAGGGGATCACAAGTTTGAGTACCTCCTGGGAGACTTAGTGAATCTCTGTCTTAAATTAAAAGAATTAAAAGGGTTGGGGATGTAACCCAGCAGTAACCCATCCCTGGTTCTTTGCAATACCATGAAGTAAAATCTTGTGTAAGGGAAATTGTCCACCCATTTGTGATCCATTTAATTAAGTAAACCATTTAACTCAGCCTGGTTATTGGGAAGTGACAACTCACAGATTATTTCTCAGTCTCTCAAAAAATACATTGATGGAGGCTTCAATCATTCTCTTCCTGTAGTGACATCTGTCTCCTATTTTCTCCTTTTTAAATCCAGATAACTTAGTCTGCTTCCTGCAGTTTATTTTACTTGTGAAATCTTGTGCTTCCAATCCTGTTTCTTACAGGACCTCAGAGACTCAGCCATGTGACAGTAGACCTGCACCTTGGTTTGACCTCTGGTGTTACAGAACTGTTAACATGTGCCCAATAAAACTAATGATAACTCTTTTCACTCATATTTCACTGGTCCTGAAACATAGTTGTGTGTTCTATTCCTTAGGGTGATAACAAAAAGTAGATACGTTCATCACAACTGATTTTATCAAAGGTTGAAATTATAGCCAGTTTCCTCCTAATTTGCTCATAAGTGAGCTCAATTCAACAGGGCAAACATTATTTTCTGCTTGTATCACATAATCCAATGTCACATGAAGAACATGATTTTTCTCTTTTTCGTAAATGACCAGCTCTGGCATTATTTCTCCATGCCTGCTTGGACGATAGATTTTATACTCCTGAGTAAGATGGTTCCAGGTTATATAGTTTCTATTTCTCTAGTATGCATTCTGATAGAAGTGAATTAGTGGTGTGTTTTTTGTACATGAAAACTTTTCTTCCAAAAGGTCTAAGATCAAATAGAGTGGAATCCACTTGAGAGTCATGAGGAAGACTCTTTATGATCATCCTTAAACCTTGCAGCATTCCCTCCTCTTATTGGTGCCATGTTGTTCAGGAAATGTGTAGCTTAAGTCATTGCTGGGGTAAAAGAGCTCCTAAGAACCTATTTTCCTGTTTCATAGACCATCAAAAGAAAAATGAAAGAAAGGAAGAGAGAAAGAATGAAAGAAAGAAAGAAAGAAAGAAAGAAAGAAAGAAAGAAAGAAAGAAAGAAAGAAAGAAAAAGAAAGAAGGAAAGAAAGAAAGAGAAAGAAATGTTTTATGGTCAAATTTGGTGTCTTTTTCTCAATCTGATGGTTAGGGAAGTACTAATGACCCTTCTTTGGCACCTGCTCTTGCTCTGATCTTTTAATTTGATATCTAGGACATTTCCAAAGTGTGCTGCCTTGCCTATACACTTATTCCTAGGTTTCTGCCAAGGTAAGAGTCTAGTTCTCTCATTCTGACAAGTCTATGCATTACTCAGGGTAATTCCAAGGAAATGGGATACATGCTAATTCTTTTTTATTCAATACTAATACATATTTGACTCTACAGAGTATGTGAAAGATTTACTACATTAAAAATTTATCATTTTTGCACATTTTCTAGAGTACTGATAGTGTGTAAAGTAATGCTGACATATATAAAGAACAGTTTGAGATTCATTATCTGAATGGTCCTCAAAAGTTCCAAAAATCTAAATTTGGATGAATTTTGCCTGTTCCTGTGCTACAGTCCACTCATGTTTTAACCCAGGGTCTAGATATCTCTAGATCACATTGGTATATGATGCAAAGAATTCAGTAAAAATGCATACCTTGCTTGCTTTGATGAGCAAAGAAACTTATCACCTCTTATATCTGGGAGGAAAATCATTAAAATTTTAAAACTAGAAAGTGGGAAAAAAGGAGTCATTGGTTAAATGTGTAAACTATCAATGAACAGTTAGGATTTAGCACTGCGTAAGGAAAGTAGTTCCCAGACTGTCCCTTTCATTATCATTAGATCCTGCAGATGTCAAATTGCACTAAGGAACATTCGAGCTTTTATACTGACAGAAGATTTAACCACATTCTTTATTGTCTTTTTCTTCCTTTTTTTTTTTTTTTTTTTTTTTGCGTTAAACAAAATGTATCTCCTCCTAGTGGTAGCACAAGGGAAATCATAAACTCACCGTATTACACCGCTGTGACAGAATGTCATTTCAATTGCCTTATTAACCATATGAAAAAATATATCACAACAGTGAGAAAACTTCTCAGTTATCTATATCTTTCCCCTTAGGCTATTGTCATGAGCCACTGGCATACTAAGAAGAGTGTACTAATTCAGTTGTCAGCTACCTCACCTATTAAAATGGGGGAAAATACTAGCAAAAAATATGAAACCCATAATAAGGGTTCTGAAGAGGTCTGGAGAGCTCTGACCACTTACAGTTCTGGATTAAACACTATCTCAAAATTATACCATTTGAACTGTCAAGAAAAATGCAGCTGTCACCCACATCTGGTTTGGTAATGAAGCATTAACAGTGTTGTGAAAGCAGCTTCTCCTGGAACATGAGACTGGATGCTTCTGCTTGAAGTTCTCAAGTGCAGCATACACACCACTTACTGTCCACTCTCTTTATAAGAATGATGAACTCACAAGAAAATTATGAAAACTTGCTGCTCAGAAACTCAGATCAGGTCTTTTAGGGAAGATGAAAATACAACATGTTTAGTGAAACCTGAACAAGCTTCAATATCAGAAAATTTAAATTTGTTAGATTTTTTTAACCAGATTTCTGAATATATGCTGAGTTTCTAAAACTGATTTCTGAAAGCACCTGTATATCACTCTAGTAAAACACTGATTTGATTAATGTTTACATATACATTATATTTTAAAATTATTATATATGGAATGAAAGTCTATGACAATTGGTATTCTAAACATAAGGAAAATTGCTTTTTGTTAACTGTTAAATCCACTTCATTCAGAAAATTAAGACAGTGCTTAAGCACTACCTGGTGCATATGAAAGCTGTATTTTCCATGATAAAGCATAAGATTGTTGAAATGATGTTAAACTAGTCATAGTGCCACATCACACTGCAAGATGATTTCTGGTTTGTTATCTTCTTTAATCCAGGCAGTGATAATGACATTAAACATACATTAGTACAGTTTATCTTTTACAGAGGAATAGTGTATTACCCTGAGTATGTGGTCCTCATCTTTTTTAGTTACCTAAGAAGTCTTACTGTCATGAGCTTTGAACCCAAGAGTTTCTCAGTTTTCTCTGCATGACAATGGGGAGTCAGCATAAGGAGTTTTGATGTTGAGTTCATATAAAAGGAGATGGGCAAAGGTAGTGCACTCACACATATAAGTAAAATCTATCAAGTCCTTTAAAATGATTCTTATGAATATGGAATACCAGAACTATGTAAATCTTTCTCTCTCTTTTTTTTTAATTTTCTGGAATTTTTGTCTTTTAAGTTTTTTTTAAAAGAACTGAAGAAATTATTAACTATGCTATGAACTTGCTACCATTAATTTTTTTAATTTAATACAATTTCCTAAAATATAGCAGCTAATGAAACATGCAGATAATTAACTGATTCACTGCAGTCTTTAAAACTCATTTTCTTAAAGCATATAGAAGGAATGTCATTAAATGGTGCACTGGAGAACATAAAGAAAGCATAATATTTCTTTTTTAAATTTTTTTTATTTTATGGAAAAAAGGTAAAACAAAATTTCCTAACAAAATAATAGGAGAATAACAATGGTTAGTACATTGCATGCATTATCTTTAAAGTAGTTGTTTGGAGCCGGATGTGGTGGCACACGCCTTTAATCCCAGCACTCAGGAGGCTGAGGTAGGTGGAATGTTGTGAGTTTGAGACAGGTTTGGGCTACAGTGTGAGCAAGGCCGGCCTGAACTGTAGAGTGCGACCCTGTCTCAAAAAACTAGGGCCCGGAGTTTGGTTCAGCAGCATATGTGCCTGCCTGACAGGCATGAGGTTGTGAGTTTGGTCCCTGATGCCACAAAAAATAAAATAAAATAAATAAATAAATTAGTTATTTGGAGTACAAGATGTGGGCATAAAAATTTCTCCAATCAATATTAGTACAAACCTTCAATGAACTAAGAGTCACTGATAGTATTTCATAGTGGTATTCAAACATGTAATTTTTTAGTGAAAATTTTAGCCTAGTTTTTCTCTAGCCCCAACTTCAACTGCATACCATACCCATAGGATATATTGCCACTGTCCCAATTTATGTTTTGAATCTTCCCTAATCAAGTTAAGGAAAAAAGAATATGATTGGCTCAATTGTCAGAATCCAAAGTAGGAATCATGGTAAAGCTTATGCATGGGACCTTGTGTCAGGTAAACACCCTTCATCCAATCAGCTGGCCAAGCAATAGGGCCTATATGTGAACAAGTTCCTTCAGATGCGCACATGAAAACTAGTAAGGGATTTGTAGGAGATGTAGAACATGTTCACATAAATTCTTTAGTAGAAAAAATAAAAAATACTGAACAATGTAGCACATCATTGTATCACAATTACACCTTAGGAAATCTCACTATGCTGCAAATCATGGCATTCATTCATTCATTAATCCTCTTGGAGTTCATTATTTGTGTTGAATCCTGAACTCTAGAAATACCAATAAATAAAAAATCCTGTATGAGAGGTCCAAGAATGTGATAGAGTAAATCTTCATCGTTGAATCTGTATGGACGTGGATTTCAATATCTCAGCTACCCCTTACATGGCTGATTTTTGTAAGCCACTGATGCCTTATTTTTTATCATCTTAAAATTTAAAAAGTAAGTATAAAATTAAGAAACTACCCCTTCACAGGATAGTTTAATGAGGGTATGAATAATTATTTGAAAGAATGTGAAGTGCTTGTACTTTTGAGAGATAGATTAGAAAATAGAACTTCTGGGGTTTTCTGAGTCTTCCAGCTTCATAAAAAAATGAATGATTATAATAGCTATGAATTTCAATTATACACTTACTTCATTTTCAAATCTATGACAAGTCTTTAAGGAAGTTATATTTGTACTGTTTTGGTCCAGCTTGTTATGGTTGACACACTGTGTCAACTTGAGAAGTTTAACTGAGAGACTCAGCAGGGAGCCAGAATCCTTACTTTGTAAATATCCTCATCCTGTGCAAGAGGAGGGCACAGAGATTTTGTGAATGCTACACCCCACACTGGAAGAGGGGTGGGATGGGTCTGTGTACAATATAAGGGAGGAAAAGAGGCTTGCTCTTCCCCCTTTTGCTCTGGCTGCTGCCTTGAAATGTTGCCTCTGTACCATGCCACCCTGCCTTGGAGTCAGCTGATTTAGGACTGAAACCTCCACAGTGAACTAAATAAACCTTTCCTTCCTTAATGTAGGTTGTCTGGTGTTTTGTCTCAGCAAGGCAAGAAAAATAACCAAGACACAGCTTTGCCGTTACTTGCTGACCTAGAGCAAGTCCCCTCAGTTTCTTTAGGTACAGATGATAATAAAGGAAATTATCTTTAATATGTGAAAGTAAGTGTAAAAAGCATCTAGCGTTCCAGTAGACTCTGAACACTTAAGGATTTCACATAGCTAATCTTGGATTTCTCAGGGTAAATTTCTTAAACTCATTTTACAAATCTTTTAAGTCCTTTGCCAGCATTTTATTCTGAATTTTCTTCTTGCTTCCCCCAAAAGTTCATAATGGTTCTTCACGTAGAGGGTGGTCAGTTCTTATAAGTCATTCAGTATTACTCAATATTACTCACTACTTGCATCCTTGGAGACCTTAACAATAATAATTGCTTAACAAGCAACAATGTTTGTCTTCTTTGTCAAACAGAGAGCTGCAAACAACTCAGTCAAGAGTTTGTAGTCTCACTGGGCATGGTGGTGCATGCCTACATCTCAGCACTCAGGAGGCTGAGGCAGGAGGATTGTGAATTCAATGCCAACCTGGGCTACATAGTGAGACCCAGCTCCAAAAATCAAGCAACAATAACAACAAACAACAACAAAAAATTGTATTCTCAGGGTGTCTGAGTTGAGATTTGAAAAAGTCAATGCCAAGGTTTTAGGGTGGTGATAGAATAAAGTTTGTTAATACGAGAAGTACAAACTTGCAGCTCAGTAGTGATAAGACTGGGCATTGTTAGGCCAAGGAAGTGAGGAAAGATATAGCCACTGGAGATATGGGACTCTACAGCAATTGCTTTTTGTTTTTTGGGTTTTTTTTTCCTGGTACCAGGGATCGAACTCACAACCTCACACCTGCCAGGCAGGTGCTTAAGCCACTGAGCCAAACTCTTGTCCCCTACAGCAAGTGTTTGAATTGCTGTGAGTTTTTAAATTCCCACCATGTGTGTATGTTGCTCCTTTTATTCTGTGGTTTACTCACTTGTGTCATAGCAGCCTGCTCTTTTGGTATTTCTTTTTACACAGTATGCTTTACCCATTATTGGTACAATTTTTTCACTATTTATGTATACCTTCACTTGTGTTCCCCTATTGTCCTGTACCTATGTTTGCTCCTATATTTCACTTGATTGAGAGTATTTTATAGGTACTGTGCCCACCAGCAAACTCCCTAAATACAGCACTACTAGAGATATCATCCTAAAATATACTGATCCTAAATTTTTATTGTACCTAAGATCCACAATTGCCTAAACGAGCAATGCTAAGAACATTTCTATTATAATGCAAATTTACACTAATATCTTACATCAGGAATCCTAATGCATCTAAATCATCACATTACTATTTGACTCAATGACCAGTACAGGCCACTGATTTACTAGCAGTGTTAGCATTGCGTAAGATCCGTGAATCAGAAGAAGCAGCTAGGGGTGAGGGAGACTCAGGTAATGTACAGAGCTGATAGTGGTGCTGTCACATGTAAGGTTGGAGAACTGCTCGTGCAGGCTATGCATTGAGAAGGCAGTCACATGGCAGTATGAATTGGAGGGCGTCTGGGGTTTTGAGTGCCTCCCTTTCTAGAACTCAATCATAGCAGTTCTCTTTTTAGTCCTTTGATATCTAGTAAAGTTCAATTATCCATGGAACCATTCAGGTCATAGCAGCATTTATCATTGGTATTTGTATTTCCTTAGTTTTTTATGTTTAACCCAGTAGTGATAAAAGTGCTCTCTTTTCTATTGCTTATGTATTCCCTATAGTAATTAGGAAATTAAACTACAAATAATTTTTGCTTTTGTGGAACTGTATTTACCTTTTCCTTCAACAGCTTTGAAAATAATTTGAAAATTTTATTTGAAAGAATAGAGAATACCAAACAGTCACACATCTTTTAGTCCAGTAAAATCTGTTAAATCATTGACATTTTAAACCCAATATTTTAAAATATAGGAAAATAACTCATAAGATGTTGTGTTATATTACAAATAAAATTTAATTTGCTTGAATTTATTTATATTACATTATGATGTAATTATACTTAATGAGTTCCCAGTTCAGGAAAGCACTATTTATATTTTAGATAAACTAGAACCGCTGCCATTATTTATGTAATGTATTATTAGACTGTAATAATGAAGGAATGCAACTAAGCTTAGTTACTATTTTGTTTTTACAGAAAGTCTTCAGCTTCAGGTGACTATCAAGTCAAATTGTGGAATGTGTTGGTGGAAAGTATATAAAAAATAAAGTATTAGAAAGGTTTAAGATAAATATCATCAAAATGTAACCAAGAGCTCTAATTACTAAAAAACCAGAAGCCAGAATGCTAAAGTACAAAGTGTAATATATGGTGATGTAGAAAACAGGTTATTCACCAGCTTAGCTTTGGGCAAGTCAGTCAAATTAGAGCCTGAGAGCTTGTAGAAGGAAGAGTGGGACTAGACACTCTCAAAATGGTTTTCTAGCTCAATAAGTCTTTTAATAACAAGACTCCAAGAAGTTGGTCAACTTCCCCAAGGTTATACAGCTAGACAAAAAGCAAAACTGGAATTTGAACAGTGTTTGATCCCATCTGCAGCCCATTTGACTCATTCATAACTTAGGGTTTTCCTTTTGTTTCCATAACTGAATGAAAGTACACCTGATGGTTCAAAAATTTTGTAACATTTATTGTCTACTTGGAGGACCTGTCATGAGATGCTGAAGAAATTCCGTAATAGATATTTATTTATTTTAATATCTGATTTCCCAGAATATTTCAATAAATATACATGGTGCATTTCAAATTAGTGAAAACCATTTTATGCTAGTGGTGCTTATAATTTTTATTGTCCTTTATGAGTTTATCTAATCGATAAATTATTACTTCAGTGTCCTAAAATATTTGAGATATTCATTTCTCCATTTCTAGTCCTACTTTTGACTTTGGTGCATGTTGCAAAATTCTTTAGATAGTTTATTAAATCAGGAGTTCAGTCATATTAAAGAATAAGTCATTTAGCCACCTTTCTGCAAACCTCAATTATGTTTTCTCTTTGAAGTTTGACATATGGTACATTTGCCACTGAATTTTGTGGCAGAAATTTGCACTTTAAAAACTTGCAATATGTAATCCTTTAAACTAGATGTAAGTAAATATTTAGCAAGAAGTATTTGTAAGTGATCTTTTAAAATCTAATGACCTTTAATATTTTTATTTGCTTATTTTGGTGAACAAATTACTCACATGGGATATTGGAAAAATTGCATCCCTTCCTTTTAGACTGTGAACTAATCTCATTAAACCTAACAGTTTTGCATACTTAGGAAATTTTTTGCATCAACACCTTGGCCTCTTCTGACAATCTAAAAGGAGAGCAAACACACACACACATGTACACCCCTCAACATATATACTATCACACACAATATTTCCATTTGCTTTCCTTTCATCTTCAAGAAAATGAAATCTCCACAGTGTTCAAGTGGATTATGCTTCCTTTCTTTTTTAAATTTTATTTTAAACAGTATAAAACTAAAGAAAATAAAACAGAATAAAGTCAATCAAAACAAAACAGTGAAAGTGATGGAGGACTTCAGAACGAGGTAATAGAAAATCAGCCATGGCTACCATAATACATCTTGTTATCTTGAAAGAGCTACCCATGACTTCAAATATAATAAAATCAAACATAACAAAACAGAATCAAACAAAACAAAACAAAACTATGCAAATGACACAGGACTTTATATCAAGACAATAGGGAATTAACAATGGCTGCTACCTTCAGAAGGAAATTCCCCATAGTTGCTATGTTGCATATTGTTATCCTTTAAATAGATGCTCAGACTAGCGGCTTTACGCTTGCAAAGTCAGTCGAACAATACAGACATTAAGTTGCTTTTTACTTCAATGGCTATCATTTCAGCCTGTGTTTCTTTGAATCAGCTAATTGTTTACAAGAGGTAGGGGGAGCTTGGCACTTTTTGTCTCCAACCCCACACATTGGCTGGCTCACAGGAAGGGGCTGGCCAGTCCAACAACTGCCACTGGATCACAGGAAGAGGTCAGCTTCTTCTTGGTTCTCTCCCCAAGATGCGTGGCTGCCACTGGCTCACATGAAGTGATTGGCCTGGTCCACGGCTGCCTCTGGATCACAGGAAGGGGTTGGCTTCTTCTTGGTTTTCTTCCCGAGATTCATGGCTGCCACTGTGTCACAGGAAGGGGTTGGTCCAACCCCAATTATGCTTTCTTAAAGGGCATAAAGGACTAAATCTTATAAGCCACCTTCTCTTTTGACTGAATGGCTGTTTTAAACTGGATCCTTGTATAGTCTAAGAAGAATCTATGTTTCTAATATTTTCAAACAATACTAATGCCTCCAAACACATTAATGAAAATGGAGAAAACTCACAAAGTGGAATGTAATCCTTACGGGAAAACTTGAACTTAACTAAAATAAAAGTGGTTTATATTTTCTTTCTTCTAATATCCTTGTTGTGTAAGTCAATTTTTTAAAAAAAATTTTTTCAAACTTTTTTTCCCTCTCAAGTCATAATTTAAAGTAATGAGGTGTTTTCATCATCAAAAATCTTTAAAGTCAGTTGATTAGTTTTTTTTTTTTTAAATAAGAGTCATTTTAGGATAGAATGATAGAGGAAACTATGGGTCTTGAAAGTCTTACTGATTGAAAGTATTTAAGCTCCAGATTTTGGCATGATGATGAGTCTTTAAATTTATGGATATTATATTGTCATGAGAGTAAGGCTGAATTATATAGATGTGCTTTTATTTTCTTGCACACATTAGAGTTGTTTTTTGCCCAGATATCAGGCTGAAGGTGGGACAAGAGATGATATGAGTGGGAGGCAAATATGATGTTGACGTAACATGAAATTTTCTTGTTCATTGACATTCTTAACTCTCTCTCATAATTGAGAATGAGGAAGAAATCTCCAAAAATAAGAAAAAATAAAGAAATAGAAACAAAAATTAGAGAAAAGAACTTTCACTCCAGCAACATTTTCCACACCTCTCTCTTCAGTGTGGAACAGTGCAGTGGCCCCGGCAGATTAGTCTCCCTTACTATTACTAAAGTACTTTGTTCTTTTTATATATATATAACATAACTGCACACCCACCTCTTCCTGGGGGCTTTGCTCACAAACTAGTAAATGGTGCACCTGAGTTTAACTCCACACCAAAGATCAATTATTAGTCACTGGTGAATTCCCATTAGGATTACATAATTCACCTAGGTCAAACAGCCATGTATACAGAAGGATACAAACTATCAGAAAAGTGACATAATTTGACAATCCCAAATTATAACTATTTTCACATGTAATTAATACCTGTTCCTTCCACTTGTGAAATTGAATAAGTTCTAAGAATATTGGTCCAGGGATGTAGCTCAGTGGCACAGCATCTGCCTGGCAAGTTAGAGGCCCAGAGTTCAATTCCTGGTACAAAAAAAAAAAAAAAAGAAAAAGAAAAGAATATTGTATGGTCACTTTACCAATAGAGTTTTAACTAAAATTCTGCTTTACCTGATTCAAATATGATTATTTTGGTACTTATCTTTTTCTATGTTCAGCCCATACACAAAAAAACTTGATCTGTAAGGTAGCAAATCTGTATCTATGGCCTTTTACCACAATCAACAAAAAGCTACTTCCCACATGATAAATAACACACATCTTAGCTAGGAAGATAGTAACACTCTTTGAAAGAGCACGGTCAAATTATAAAGAAAAATAGTTTCAGGTTAGATGAAACGGGAGAAGCAGACTCAATTTTAGATATGTCACAACATTTACAGTGATTTTGGGTGAAAAGAGCACTAAATTTCAATGACTGAGAAAATTTGCAGCACAGCCGGTCCAGAGGGGGAAAAAAAAATCTGTCTTATGCTAAGATCTTAAAAACTTCTGTTGTAAAAACTTCTTGAAATGCAAATATGCTGCTTATTTTCTTTAGAATTTTACATGTATTTATTGTTTCTTTAGCATTTTCAAGTATTTAATTCTCTGGAAGCTCCCAGAGAGCTGTGCAGGTTCATAAAGTGCTGTTTTTTGTTTGTTTGCTTGTTTATTTGTATTTCCTTTTAAAACAGGGTCTTGCTCTGTAGTTCAGGGTGGCCTCGAACTCATGGCAATCCTGCCTCAGCCTCCTAAATGCTAGGATCATAGGTGTGTGCCACACGCCCAGCCATGATATGTCATAATATCCCACAGTGCCCCCATTCATGAATATGGAGACAGACTCCCGCCACGGATAAGAGTCATGCTTGCTTCAGTGGAGGGAGGTTGGTGGTGAGGAGGGCTAGAGCAGTTGTTTCCCCATTTCCAGTTGCCACCTTCCTCCTGACTTTCTAGTGTCCTTCTTCATAAATTAGTGTTTTACTTCCCGACCTTTCTGCCACACATTTCTTTCAATATATTTAACTTTTCCTAAAATGTACTGTGCTTTGATTCTCTGCTTCAAAACTTTTCTCATACTCAGCTCCAGGGGTGGCTGCTGTGATTTCATGTGCTAGAAAGCCTTCCACGTAACCTGCCGGATATGGATACAGAAAACAAGGCTGGCCAATTCAAGAGGAGGAAGAAATTTTATTAACTGGGACTCTTCTTCCTTATTTCCTTTCTTGCTTCCTTACTTCTTTGCTCTCTTCCCATCATTTCCTTCCCCCTTCCTGCCCCCTTCTCCCTTCCTTCCTCCCTCCTTTCTTCTTTTTCTTTGTTGCTTCCTTCTTTCCTTTCCTTTCTTTTCTCTTTCTTTCTCCTTCCTTCCTTTCCCTTTCCCCTTCCCCCTTTCCAACCATTTTCCTCCTTCCTTCCTTCTTTCCTTCCTCCCTTCCTTCCTTTCTGCCTTCCTTCCTTCCTACCTTCCTTCCTTCCTTCTTTCTTTCCTTTTCATTGGTGTTGTAGATCGAACCCAGTGCCTCAACTTGCTGCTAGTCCCAGGTCAATGTGATTATCCACATGTACACACAGCTCTTAAATCTATGAAGGTGAATATGCCCATATGCACAAAACACATACTCATATTTCAGAGTACCCATCATGTTTGTGAGGGTTGTTTGTATCAGTGTCATCAAATATGATTTTATTCATTGCCACATCTTCACATTTCCTATTCATCATTCTTTAATTTCAGGGCCTAAGGTAGCAAGGAATCCCACAGGATGGAAAGGAAGAATGATCAGTTTTCTATACTTCCCAACTATTTTCTTTGTGGTCAATAGGAGTGTTCTCCTTGTGGGCAGCAGGTTAGACAAGTGTCCACCTAGTTCTTTGGCATACTTGGAGAGACCAGAAGTGAGTTGAGTTCTTGGATAAATTATCTTGCCCTTCAGCTGCTGTGCTTGTGAAGCCCAGGATCCTTCACAAAACATTTATTTCCTTCGTGTGCTGTTACTTAAGAAATTAGTAAGCTTGTCTTGGCTTATTCAGTTAGAAAACTTAATAATGATAGTTTCAAGGCTTTAGTTAAAAAATATGGGGCTACTGGATGCTAAACTCATTCAAATCTGGTGCTGTGCAATGCAGTTTTCTCTAGATGTCTGTGAGATACTCTTCCTACTTCAAAAATTCATGAATAGAGTATATGTCCTGGACTCAAAACCACATTCACTGCTGGCAGACTTTTCACCATTGTTATAATCTTACCTACCAGTGAAGCAACTTCTTAATTCTTATATTTTATCAGAGTTTATAAAATATTTCATGTCCATTTGCTTATTTACATCCTTCCAAAGAGATTTTCTGGAAATCCCTCAGAAAATTAGTCATGTACTATATTCTCTAATAAAATGGCACCCTGAGGCTCTTAGGCTGCTCTCCAGGCTCTGGAGAACACGTTCTTTTCCTCAACTGTAGAGTCTGATTATACCAACAATTTGTGGACCTTTGCCTAGGGCAGTGTAACATGACCCCAACAACCTTTACAGCCACAGTCGAGACTTACAAAATAAATATTAACTAAATAAATTCATTTAGGGCCTTTTGTGAAGGTAAAAGAAAAATAAAAGAACAGAATTATGGCCTCTCTCCTCGGTACCTTTCTTAGTCATGGGGTAAAGAGTTTGCTCAGTGAACATTTTGTACAATGTTCTTTGCCACATCACATAAACTGGAGGTGGAAAATAATAGAATATCAGCTCGGATAGAATTATTTTTACCTCTGCCCAGGGAGAAAAACATCCCAGGAGAGAACAGAAATAATCAGGTGGAGTGCTTTGAACACATAAGATAAAAGAATTTCACAGCATCTATCCTCAGTATTTACAAGGGACCCATATACAAAACAATTCTGTTTTTACATTAAATGCCCCCTGCTGCATTTGGAGCATGTTTTCTCTTACAAGGAATGATCTTTGATTATTGGTTCTTTTACATGAGAATTTCTACCGAATATTCCCTTTTTTGTAGTAAAGGTATATTTTCTTAAAGTTTATTTTTTTCTTGGTGTCCAGTCATAAAGTTAGAGTCAAATGTGTTCAGCGGCACAGTGCCTCCCTGGCAACTGTGAGGTCATGAGTTCGACTCCTGGTACCAAAAAAAACCACAAAAATGTCACGTTTTATGTTTTTAGTAATCTACTTTTACTGTACATCTTAGATTTAATTTTTTTTTCTGTATAGCACTGGTGAGTTCCACTTAGCTCTATAATTTAGAATAAAGTTTCCCTTGACATTAGCAACCCAGGCACAACTCTACCACTGATCATTTCCATCCTGCTGGGAACTGGAAGCAGGTTATAGAAGTGAGGTTTGCAAAGGTGTAGGAGACAGAAGCATTTTCCTGCTTTCTACTGTTGTTCATCTCATTACACAGTACTACGTTTAAATGTTTCATATGTTGTTGTGCCTTTTGAATTTTAATAATGTAATTTTATTATCCTATCAAAATTCAATTAAATAAACCAAAAATACAGTGTGTAATGTTAAGATGTCAAAATCAAACTAAGGTTCTGCAGATTAGGAGAAAAACAACAACCACAGTACAACCATACATTTTAGACCTCTTTACAATATAAATGACTGTCATTCTGAATATTTCCTTCTTCTGTCTCATAGGACATTTATATAGTTTCTGTAGTGTTACAATGGAATTACTCCTCTGAGAAATCTCTCACTGTGAGAATGTAAGGAGTAATTGAGCTGGCAGATGGTTTAATATAAGAAATATATTGATACAACAACCGCTTACTTTCCTGACCGATGAAGCTGATAAAAGATTAGTAGAACTGAGAATATAGGAGGGAAAAGCATTCAAACTGCTGAGACACATGCTGTGGGAGCTGGAGTCCAAATAATATAACCTACCTCATTCACTTTGATTAATTTTTTCCTCCAGTAACATTATTTTATTCTCATCTCATTGTTCAAGCCTTTTTTTCACTAGGTTTGCGTATTTCCCTTTCTTGTTGATATGAAGTACTAAGACACACATGTTCATTCTTAACGTGAACAAGGCTGCTGTAAGGAAGGTTTCCATGAGTTTACAGAGCTGTGGTTTCTCATTTATCTTTAAGCTCTACCTCGTCAAAACCTGTTCCACGTTTTATTTATTTATTAATTTTCTCTCAGATCCCTCAGTCCCTGGCGCATGGTAGATCTCCGAGGAATAAATGACAAACAGGTGCCACTCAATAATGTGAACTCTCCTTAGTATCTTTGTAAACTTGAATTACGGTCTCACACTTATGTCTGCTTGGCTTTCTGTTTGCCTGTTTGCTACATGACTTACTTCCAGAAATTGCTTTTTGTTTACTCAGTTAGCTATGTCATTTAAAGCAAGCAACTTAGTTACCTGAATTAATTGTTCTCTTATGGGGAAACAGTTACTTTCAGTAATTATTCTAGGAATAAATGAAATAGTTGGAAAGTATGGCCTTGGAAGCTAGAAATACTTGAAATTAAATTCTAGCTCCCATGTTAATTGTGTAGAGAAGTTACTTGATCTCTCTGTGGCTTGTTTTTCATTTGTGTTTTTATTGTATTTCATTTTTATTGTTATTTATTTAATTTTGTTTGCTTGTTTTTGATATATACTCACTCTGCAGTTCAGACTGATTTGAACTCACTTTGTAGCCCAGGCTGACCTCAAACTCATAGTTATCCTCCTGCCTCATCCTTCCGAGTGCTGCAATTACAGATTTGTGCCCTGACTCCCAGCTCATTTTTTATATTTGTAGTAATGCCTGGCTTTCAGAATATTATAAGCATTGCAAAAATATTAGAAGGTCAATATAGTGCCTACAGAATGGAACATCTACTCAAAAATCATCTATTATTGTTCTTAAATTTTACAATCTACAAACTGCTCCAAATCCATTTTCCTAAGGGTATTAAAAAGTTTTATAATAACTATTATTTATTTAAATTGAGAAGGTACTGCATGAAAATAAATCCTTATCAAACTCAAAAATGGGACAAAACACTCAGTTCAAATATGCTCATCAAAATAAAAGAAGTTAATTGTAAGTGATAAAATATAAGGTTTAAATTGTTCCAATGCTTCTACCAATTCTCTTGGAACAATTTGGTAATTTTCAGCAAGTCTTGAAGGTCAAAAGAGTAAGAAGCCCTGGGTCTTCTGGGGAGTGCAAAGCAACATAGATATATTTGAAGCTGCTTGGCTTTCCTTTTGTCCATTTGCGGTCTCAAGATGTCAGCAGTTAAAGAGACACAGGTTATGATGGTGCCAGATAAGACACGAAGAGTGATTTTGATTCTGCTGCCACAAAGTAATTCTAAGAAGTTGTTTCATTTCCGGTCAATTGACAATATTTGAACTTTTGATTCATTCATGTGTTCAGTCTTAAGAAAGATGACTTAATGCTGACTACATGCAGATGTTGAAATCAATGCTGGCAATATGCAACGAGTCTTACTACCATACACTTCATGGTCTAGTGAGGAGAGGGAAGGTTTATGGTTAGGTGCATTTAATTGAAATGGTGTGGTTGTGTACATTTTAAAAATACAGTTTATTACAGCATTTAGTCAGCTAAGACTAGTTTATACAAATATAGTACATATTGTTGTTCTATATAAAAACTTAAGAGAATTTAATTTGTCAAAATAATGTATTAATCTGGTTCTCCTTCACTACCAAAAATTTAGAAATAATTATAACTGAAGCTAGAGGGACATTAGACTCCACCAATGAAAGGACATAAGAACCAATGAGTTACAACTACTACAACTTAAACAGTTTCTAAACTTACCTGGCAACTCTAATGCTAATGCTTTGATTGCATGCCTTTGTATGTATTCTTTGATTATACATGCTTTGGTTAAAGTTTGTTCTTGCCTAGAAGGTGCCAAACCCCAAGGCATCGTGCAGATGAAAACAATAACAAATATGTTAGATTCCTTTTACTGGGATCCACCAGATCTTGTCCAAAAAAAGGTTATGTGATGCATATTGAGGCCTTAAGTAACTATACTCAACAGGCCTTAAATGACACCACAGCCAATCTCTCTCTCCTAAGTAAAAAAGGTTATTAATAAAACAGGCTGTCCTCCAAACTCGGATGACATTAGACATCCTAACAGCACAGGAGGTATTTATGCAATTGTAAAAACTAAGTGTGTGTACATTCTTGATTCTTCTGCTAATATCTTCATTAACTGTTCAAGATATTAGGTAGCAAATAAATGACATGTCAGATTCTAGAATTTCCTGGACCTTATCCTTATCCTCCTTATGGGAAGCCATCACTAGCTTCTCTTGGTGAAAATCTTTGTTAATTGTATTCATAATAATCCTGTTGATTCTATTATTTGGCCCATGCATACTTTATTGTTTCCTTGGCTTTGTCTCCTTTAGACCTCAAGCTGTATGCTACCCAAGATGAAAGTGCCTGGTACCTACTGAGGGCCATTAGGTAGAAAGTCTGTAGAGTATCCTTGACTGCCATTCAACAACTACAACCCCCTTCAGCCTGGAGAAGCCAGATTGGTCATTGCCCATTACCCCTCATGGCAGTTTGGGTTACTTCTTCAGAGGGGGAAATGCTATAGGCAACTGAGTTAGACAGAAATATACACAGTCAGACAGGACTAGGCCCTCAAAGGAGCTGGCACAGAGGACCAGATGTCTTGTGACCTTGGAAGAGACACACACCTCTTTGGGCCAGATCTCAAGACAGAAGGCAAAACAAATGCAACCACACCCGAAGTATAAACATTAGGGATTAGGTATGGATCACCTTGAGAAGTCAGGAATTACTATCCCAATCTCCTAAAGAGTCACTGCTTTGTAAGAATGCTCACTTACTACGTGACTCGCTTCCCCATTTGTCCCTGATTTGGTCAATTTTACCTGAACAACTAACCTTATTGGTTGACCACAGTTCTTTCCCACCTCAAGCCCTTCTGCCTTGGGAGTTCCCAGTTTTCTCCATCATGGTTTAACTCTATAAAAGTCACTAGAAAAGACAGAGTCTTTGGCAACCCAATCAGGACCCTTTCTGCCTCTCTCCCAGACAGAAGCTTTCTTTCTCTCAATAAATATTTCTGTTCTAAAAAAATAAATAAAAAAAATAAAAATACAGTTAAGACTTTCTTTCAATTTGCCATACATGTTTTAGAAAGGATTTTAATTTGATAATAAAGCATTTGTTTTCCACACTGTGGGGTTAGCAAGTTATAATGTTATACTCTGATTTGAAGTTTATGATATTCCTAGGTTTTAATTTTGTCCTCTTTTATTTTAGTTCCATGTTTGGTGTATGGACTAGGATTGTGATTTTTATAAATTCTTTGATATTGATACATCGCTTCTTCCTAGGGTCAGTAAAGAGATCAGCATAGAAGTACACCATTGGAATTTTAAAGTGCTTTTCTGGGTTGAAGCAAACAAACTCTCACAGACTGAGGATCTTCTGTGGGCAGAAGTACAATAGTAGTAGCAGTAGCAGCACGAGTCACAGTAGTGGCAGTAATAGCCAGTACATGCCAAGGTCTCCTTGTATTTATCATAGTGATAAACAGGTGTCCTCACAGTACTCCTTAAGGTGAGGGATTCTCCTTTTCTTTCCATTTTAAAGGTTACAAAATGGAGACTTTGAGAAATTATGTAATTATTCCAAGGTTCTACAGTTGGTTGAGATGACCTTTAGAATAAAATGCGGGGAGGACCAAACTTCCAGAGGCCTAACACTCTGTTAGTTATTTTTCTATTATTATAACAAATAACCAAGAAAATAAACTTAGTATAAGGCTTATTCTGGCTCACAATTTTAGAGGCTTCCACCCATAGTTGCTTGATCCTGTTGCTTTTGAGTTTGCAGTGAGGCAGCCCCCCCATGGTGGGCTGTGTATGGTAGAGCAAGCTTCCCGCATCGTGGCTGCTGGGAAGCAAGAGCCCCCTTCTAGGACACTCCCTCAATGACCTAAAGTCTCTACCACCCCTCCAAATTGAGAATGGAACCATTAAGACATAGACCTTCGGAGGACATTCTAGATCCAAAGTGTTGTGCACAGTCTTTTTTGGATGAGACAGCTAAAGTCTGAGGACAACATATTTGATGAACATGACACCACTTCTGTCATCCCAAAGTGGGTAAACAATAACCATTTTGTACGACCAGCTTGACCACCATTGCTCCAACTGAGGTCTGACAATGTGTCAGGCTTTGACCGGTACAGAGATGTGCTAATTTGATTTTCAGATAAACTCAAAGTTTAGAAGTTTAATAGTCCAATATTCAGAGGTCAATTATGGGCCCATAGGCTTGGAACCTGTGTTTTTACCCACTGATATGACCTGTGGGAGAAGAGCAAAAACCTACTACTCCCATCAGCTTCTCAATAGTTCAGAGTGTTGCACAAACATTCTCTTCACGGCTATAGGTGTAGAACCCAAGTTCAGAGTAAATGGAGAAGCTCACTTTACTGTCTCTATGGCCCTGTTAAGTAATCATCCTCTTTCTCAAATCTTTCCCTGACATTTTCAAGTATCTTTCTAAAATTAAGCTCTTTACCTTTACACTGATAGTTTTTGTTTCCTTTTATCTGTATCCCATTTTCTTGTTTCCACAAACACTAACATATGAACTACTGTTTTTAAAACCCACCTATTTGCTCCCTTTGTATTTACTGCAGTTAAATAAGAATATTTTTTAGAATTATTTCTTTTATCATTTAAAAAAGAAAGAAAAAAGACTGGCTAGCAATTGCTAAGCATACTATAAAACTTCAGGCAATTTTTTCCCAGAAAGCATTTTAAAAACTATTTTGATGCAATATTATTATGTTAACCTAAAGCAATAGAGATTTTGAACAAAGAAAATGGGATGTTTATTCATAATAGCTATTTCTTTATTCAATTTTTTTTAAACTCTATAATTCACAGACTACATCCCTAAAACGTTATGGTTCACACCTCTCAGTGAATAGCAGATGTTGACAATGAATTTTAATCTATTTTATGTTTGTTACAGATATATTTTAATCAGACTGAAAAAGCAAAACTAATACATAGTGAGGTCTTAAGCAAGAGCTTTCAAAGAAGGTTCTATTTCTAGAGTGTAAAGAAAGTATGGGAATGCAGCAGTTGTTCATTGTGACAACATTGCCACCTAGTGTTCTTCTAAGATTATAAAATAAACTAATGAATTAAAATTTGGTTCCAAATCCTAAATCTATTCAGAGATTAAAATTAGATAATTCAAACCTCTACAAAATTGGATCTGTTACATTTGTTTGAAAGTCAAAAAACGTAATTATAATCATTTCAGTGTGGAAATATTTTCTCAATTAATGAAGGACAACTATTTAAAATGGAACTGCACAACGATGTCACCGTCTTCACTATTCATTAGAGTATGTGACTTGTCAAATTAATCTATTGTAAAATTTTACATTTATTGTTGGAACTTAAGGAGATGATATGTTTGTGAATTGGTAAAATATTTAAATAATTTTTAAAATACAGATTGCTAAATATATTTAACATAATACACTATAACAGAAGTGGTTAATAAATAACTAAGAGTGACAAATAATCATGTCAATGCTTTTGCAGATATTAAGGTGATTAAGAATTTTTTGTTTCAGTACAAGAGTTAAACTTCTACAAGATTTAATTGGAATAGTATGTCAAAGTGTTGCACATTTGTACAAATTGTCAAATGTGTTAATTAAAATTAAGCACATACTATCTGTATTCAAGTAAGTCATTAAATCTTATACTCCTTAGTATTTCTAAAACAATTATAAAATTGATAATTTTACAAAATATGTTCAGCAATAAATATATACCTGTAATGCAAATGTTTAAATTTTGCTAATATAATTAGCATCTGTTCAAAAGGAGCAACTTCATTATGAAATATATCTGAAGCTTAGATTTCAATGATTTAGTATCTTGATTTCCACTTTAAATTGTTCTCTAAGATAACTCAGTTCTCCCTTTCTGAATATATGTGCAGCCAGTTCTACACTTCCCATGAACAAGAGCAGGGAATTATTTGTCTGTTCTTCTTTGATAGTTTCCTGCTTTGCTGGGCATGACTTGATGAGACCAGGAGAGAACAGCAGTAAATGCTAGGCTCCTGCACCTTCTCTCTGTACACAGCACAGGCTCAACAAGTGCTGTGCTGGATCCTACTCCCGGCTTAACTGAGTGTTGTTACCTTGTATTTCATTTACCTGAGAACTCATTCCCCAATTTTTCTGGTTGACAGATGCAATGCAATTTTCTCTTGATCCCAAGCCCTTTACAAACTCAACTCCTGTGACATGATTTGTTGTTTTATGCCTACTTGAAAGTCAAAGAACTGATGCACACAGACCATAATCATAAGGGTGTTTTCTGACAAAAGCTGCAAATGAATTAGCCCAATATATTACCAACCTCAGTCTTACTTTACAGAAGTATGTCAAGTGTGGAAAGTGCTTCCTGGAAAGCACTTCTTGGAAGGGAATTGTTTTCTTTTCTTGTTTATGTATTTATTCTTGTTTTGCTTCGTTTTGAGATAGGGTTAGTTCAAACTGTAGCCCAGAGCTCACTCTGTTGTCCAGGGTGGTCTTGAACTTGCGATCCTTCTACCTCAACCTCCCAAATGCTGGGATAACAGTTTTATACTACATTGCCTGAATGACCTTTGTTTTTGGACAAGACTGAAAGAATTATTTACTTTTATCCTTTTTTATTTCTGTCCTTCCCTTAAATATAAACTTGACACTCATTGTTTTAGCAACCATTTCTTATCTATTACAGAAATAACAAAAATCTTCAGAAATTCTGATTGTAGTATAACTGTACCAGTGGAAAAGTTCCAGACTTCTATAATATGAAAGAAGCACAAAATAACACAGTATGAGTCATTATTCGATGAACTTTGCAGTACTTTCATCTGAGAATGATCCCACGTGTAAAAGTCTAAAAGTGCAGGTTACAGTAATTGAACCTCTAGGCACTGTGACATGTATAAGGGCCAGGAATGAAATCAATGACTGGTCTATGATATTTAGAACTGCCATCATGGAGGGCATAAAATCATACAAATTAATTAATTGATCCACAAACAAGTGACCATTTCACAGTAGATCATGATTCTGTTGTTGGTAAGAACCCTTATAGGCTACAATCTTTGCACAAATATATGTGCTGCCAAAATGAGGATGAATAGAAAACAGTCATAAGGAAAAATAAGTAGCTGACCTGGCAAAGCACCTGCTGTACATCAAATAGGTGCACAAACGATACTTCCTTAACAGCATGCTTGTAAATAAATATAGGCTTCGGTGGCTCTATAGAAACTCAGTATACAGAAGCATTCCAAGTAGAGATAATTTAAAAGAAAGAGGCTGGAAGTTGGTGTGTATGTTTTTACTAGCTATGAAGTGGCCAGTGAAGAATGAGGATCAAACAAAAGAATCAGCATCTTTTTTTAAGCCTATGCTCAATTGGCTGTATAGAGAGGTGGTATTATTCCTTTTATGCAATGAACAAGAGAAAGAGAATGAAATGAGTAAAGAAAAAGACAACAATGGTAAATTCAATAAAGTAATCTAAACTCATGAGGCAAACCACGAAAAGTTTTTAGGATGAAAGAGTCTGGAAAGTTATAAAGCTAACTTGAAAACTCATTTAAAATAATGAGCCTGAAGCCATAATGTAAATCCAACAGTCTGCTTGTGACCAAACACCAGTTTCTAGCTAAGGGATAACTGGAAACATCATGTGGTGAAGAAATGGGCTTCTGGGGGAGATACATCTGGGAGGTCTTCAGTGTCCTTCTCGTAACAGCTCAGGGAGCAGCACCTGGATTCCTCATATTTATGCATTTGTGTCTGAAACGTTAAGTGTTTAATAGTGTATGTGGACAAATAATATTCATTCATGTATTCTTTCAACAAGAATTTATAAAGTGTTTAATTTGGGCCAGAAACTGTACTGGTGATGGGGACACGAGGACATAACACTCCTCAGGTCTACCACCTGTGCGTTTTATTACAAGCACACCTACTGTTACTGGATTAGAAATAATTGACAAGAAAAACTAATCTCTATGGTATTTTAAGGCAAGGCACAGTCAAACATTTCATACACACTATTAGTAGAGGAAATTCTAATTGTTGAGAAAAGACAGAGGAACTCTTCCTGAAATTTGTTATCAATAGACTTAAGTTATTGTCTCCTCAAGAGAGTACAAAAGAACAATATATTTCATCTATGTTTATGTTCCATTAATTAAAATTCTTATTCACTTACAATTTTATTTCCTGATTTATTGCACATTTATATATATATGTATTGAATTTTATCAATACATATAAAGATGTACACATAAAGATGTACAAATATTACTGTCAGTTTAAAGACACTGCAAGTTTTCAGCACTTAAAAAGAAACAAAAATGAGATTCCATTTATGTAATCTCTAAATATTTCATTTTCACTTCTTCCTATTTTATTGCATGTATACTACAATATCTTTATTAAAACCAATATTAATCTGACTGGTATTTGATATTACGTCTTTTACTTCTGTTTAAGTAATTCTAAGCGTATCCTAAAGGGGTGTGTGTGTACATGCATGCTTGTAATGATAGTCAAAATAATGATCCAGCCAGAGGGATCAAGAGTAAGGGATTAAACATATAAAGTATAAAGAAGAATTATAAACAAGATAGAAAAGGATGCTGAAGAAAGAAAAATTTGATTTAGGAATCCAAGAGAGACAAAAATATGAGGGAGCAAGAACTTGGATGGTTAATTCTATAAATTCCAAAACTACTTGGCTTCTTAGAACTATTTTAAATTTCAGATATGTCTTGGTGACTTCAAAATTTTATACATGTATTTACCTAACCTGATTTCATTTTGTTACTTAGGATAATGGGCAGAATAATGGTTCTTGTACAGAGATGCAGAGAGAAGAAACTCTTGCTGCACATAAGCCAAAGTACCTTCCAATTCATAAGTTTTATAAATGGCGTCTGCACAGAAACACAGCACCATAAACGTCAGCCTCCTCTTGGTTCCCACAGAAACACTTGTCTCACTGAAACAGAGAGAGATCATTTTCAAGTGAATTCTCAGTCCTTTGTGATGCCTCCATGTCTCCATCTTTATCACAACTAAACTTCCATGACGAGGCAAACATTAGTGCCACAAAACTCTTATGGTGATGGCATTGAACAGTACGCTGGGCTATTCTAATTTTTCTTTTCTATTTTATTAATCTTTTTTTATTCAGATACATCTTGAAGGATGTTTTGTTGTTTCATTTTTGTTTTGTTTCTGGTACTGGGTGTGCACACAGGACCTTCACACCAAGTTATTTTGAGACAGAGTCTCTAAATCTAACCTGCCCATACTGGTCTTAAATTTCTGACCCTCCTGTCTCAGCCTTCCAAAATACTGGGATTCCAGGCACATGCCAGCAATCCTGGCTATATCTTTGAAGGTTTCATAGTTTGACAGGTGTATTGCTATAGAAAAGACATAATGAATAAGAAGCATAAAAATATTAGATTATGAAGCATTTTTATTGGGTTTGTTTTTCTGCTTTCTTATTTAAATGAGTATTTTTATAATGTGTATATGGTGCAGTGAGGATTCCATAACCACAGTTTCGTAGTATGTCTTTTAAGTAATTATAAAACAGGATGATAGGCAGCATTTGTGTTTTTAATTCTTTCAGTAAAATATTTTAAGTGTCTTTGTGTACAAGACATTGTTGGAGCTATTGGGGATATGAAAGTGAACAAACAGACAAAAGCAATGCTCTAATGGAGTTTATTAACTTATTTTGCATAGAGAGGATTAATAATAACTCAAATTTGTGAAATTTTATGTAACGGTAAATTCTATAGAAAAAAACAAATCATCCAAGGTAGAGAATGTGCGTGGAACTATAAATTTAAACAAAGTAGTCACTAAACAGGTGAATTTGAGTGAAGACCTGGATAAGATGAGCATGAGCCTTTGTCCACCTGGGAAAACAATGGCTATGAAAGAGAGATAATTCGATGCCAAAGTCACATGGGATTTTGTACATTGTAAAAGTATTTGACTTAATTGTAAAAAACAGTACAAAAGTACCTCAAGAAAAAAAAGCAACTAAATATAGACTTCTCGTGCAACCCAGCAGTCTCACTCCTCAAAATATCCAAAAGAAATAAAATCAGTGTGCAAAAGCAACACCTGCACTATATTATTTATTGAAATGCTACTCACAATACCACTTCAATGTCCACCAACTGATGAATGGATGACAAAATGATACATATATATATATATACATATATATATATATATATATATATGCAATAGATGCCATATGTCTTTGTCTATGAAGCCACAAAGATGAAACTTTGTCATTTGTGATACCATGGGTGGAACTGGAGATTATTCTGTTAAGCGAAAAAAGCCAAGAAAAGATAAATTTACCACATTATTACAGTCATATCTTGAATCCATAAAAGTTGATTTTAGGAAAAGTTGAGAGTAGAATAGTGAGTTTGCAGCAAGGGTTTGAGTAGAAGCTGATACATAAATACCATGTTACACTTAGGGAAAAATAGGTTTTAGTGTTTTCTGTCCAATATGGTGAACACAGTTAGCAATAATGTATGGTGCATATCAAAAATACCAAGAAGATTTTGACTGTATTCAGCATGAAGAAATGATAAAAGTTTATGGTGATGGATATACTAATTACTTTTATTTGATTATTATATAGTATGTACATGATTCAAAACATCACATTGTACCTCATCAGTATGAACAAATATTATGTTTAAATCAAATAATTTAAAAATTAAAAGTAAGTGAAAAGCTGGCAGGAAAAACGGCTCCTTAGTGGAAAGAAAAGAGCATTTGAATTGAGACAATTTTGCTGGAGGGTTTTGGGTGGAAGAGAAGCCTGAGGAGATCGGCTTGAGAACTGACTCAAGTAAGGCATTGGAAGAAGCAGTGAGAGCAGCAGGAGGTTCTTGCCATACTCTGTGGTGAGAGATGATGAAGCCATGGATTGGCCACATGAACGGGAGAGGCAATAAGTGATAGGATTCCACATTCATTAGGAATACAGAGTTAGTAAGATACACTGTTGGGGTGGATGATGGAAGCTGTAACCAAAAAAAAAATAATGTGTTTCAAGCAACTTGAAGAATAGAGTTACCATTAACAGCGATTACCTGTGAAGACTTCGTTAAATGCAGGTTAGATGGAAAGAATTCTGGAGCTCCTCTTGGGCATATTAAGTGTTAGACATCTACAAGCAATTGAAATGGCAATGTCAAGCTTGGAGCTATACAGGAGCATAGGGAAAATTCAGAGAAATTTTTATAAATTTGGGAATGTATAGATAGTATTTACTTAAAATCACTGGACTGCAAGAAATAAGCAAGGTAGTGAATGAGGACAGAGAAAATTGTCTAACACTGATCCTTGTCCCACTCCGAAGTTCAGGGCTATGAGAAAGAAATAGCAAAAGCATACATATTTCCCAGAAAGAGTGAAGCCTCTGTTATATATGCAGTCTGGCTGGAGCAGAAAGACAAACATGTTGTTCCTTTGATGAAATAATTTCACTTTATAACAATAAGTGAATATTTAACCCAAAGCAATTTTTCAAATGGTAATGTTCTTCTTTCAGATGAGTGGATGAAAGTAAGAATTGAGGTCACATAAAATATTTGTTTCAATTTGCTCAAGACACTAGCTTTAAATTGTGGTTTCTAAAATCTTTAAAATCTTCAACTGATGGAGTGTTGGTTTTCAGATAATGAAGATTAACCTTTATACATATTGAAAATGTTTCGTGAAATGTTCGGATTATATTAGGAGACACAACCCATCAAAACTTGACTTACTCTGAGTTGTTTTTCCAGAAGTATTTTAGCAGTATAATGACCATGAATATAGAATCTTACTGATTAGGCAAATGGGAAATTAAGACACTACGCATTTTATGATGGTTTCTCAAGAGACTGTCTGTATAGTACAGCTTCCCCCCTTATCAACTAAACACTGAGAAGACTGGCTATTTTTATGCATGGACCTTGTTGCTTATGAGGAAGTAAAATATTGTTTTGTGTTCTGGCTGTCATTAGATGGTTGACAGATTTGGGAATGGGATGTAACAAGATGTCCATAGTTATCCAAGGCAAGTTCTTCCTCTTCTACAGAATACAAATCAGTCACCTTGTGGATGCTTATCAAACTGTGTACTTGGTAAAACAAATTGGTTAGTGAGCGACATGAGCCTCCTATTTGTATAATTGGGCCAGATTTGAAAATGGCATTTTTTTTAAAAAAGGTCATTTATAAAACCTGGCACCAGTTCTTATATTTTTTAAAGAAAAAAAAATGACTGTGTTAAAAACTATTTCTTCTAAACTCTGGATAGTTTGCAATGATGCAAGGAGGTAACCTACAAAAGTATTAAGAGCAACTTTTTCCATCAGATGTCACTGTAAGTAGGACCGCAGAATGAAAAAATGAGACTCCATTTGGAGAAAAAGCAAACTTGCACATTTCACATGTAGACAGTCAAGAAGAAGAATAAAATGCAAAAAGTGATACTGTCAAAGAACTTTGTAAAAGGAAAGTGGACAGTTTATTAGATGATACTGCAATCAGTTAGACAGTTAATATTGAGTCTGAAAAGGCCAAGGTTATTTGAAGATGTAGATATCAAGCCATCAGGCTGTGGACTGGGAGTATGGTAGATTCCCCCCTATAGTGATAGAGAAATTCCACTTTCAGAATTCCATTTGTCCTCAGACATCTCATTTTGAAAGCAATGTAGACAAATTGGGAAGTAGTGAGAAGAAATCTGATGCCATGATTAAGATCCTGATGAACAGGCACCCTGAAATAGTCAAGCAATCAAACCTGAGCATAAAAATCTGACTAAGCAACAGCCCCCTATGAATATAACTGGTATAAATGAAGGAAGGTGGAAAATAGATTGTTACTGAAAGTGGGACAAGTGGGACAATACTGGAAAATCTATTACTTTTTCTTCTAAATGGCAGTGTCATTATGCATTTGTCTTACAAGAGAGATGGCACACATGAACAGACTGATTCAATTGTGATTTTTTTCCTGACAAGGAAACCCTTGTCTACTGCCAACAGCAGTGAAGAGAAAAGCTATTAATAGTTCTGAGATTTGTTAAACTTCAGGGGGAGAGATGGTAGTGCCCAGCAAATATCACAACCAAAAAAACAATAGTAATACAGCTTTACATATGTGCCTAGCAATGTGTAAATACTTTATGCAAATTAACTTATTTGATATTCAGTACATATTTATGTACCCATTATTGATGTTATCTTTATTTTGCAGATGAAGGAATTGATGTGCAGTTAGGTAGGTGGTATTAGACTTAAGATTCTAGCCCAAGTACTGCTTCCACACCCAGAGTCCTAAACTTTTATGCTATGTTTCTCCATGAACAGACATTCTTCTCATTCAGGTGATTCTATTCCTTTTTCTCTCAGTCCACACAAATAATTATGTACTTAGCCTGAAGCTCCCAATGGCCAATTATATTCCCTTTTGTTAGTGTTAGGCATATCTGATGAAACTGGCAGATGCAACACCAGCCCATGGCTCAAAGACTCAGAGTTCCTCAAGAAGGACTAAAACTAGGCAAAGTCAACTGGTCTTGAGTTCGTTTTCATTAAGATGAACCTTGGTAGGTTCAGTCATTCCTAATTTAAAACATTCTGCAGCAAGTCAGGTTAGTGTGGTTAAAACCTTATTATTAGAAGTGATTTCAGATGCTGAATCTTCCATATTTTCAGAAAGTTACTCAACTTCTCATTGGTCAGATTTTCTCAGTGATGTGTAACTGGCCCAGTGATTCTAAAAGTTTAGTTAATATTAATTAAAATAATTTCGCACTGTGACCAACGTGTACTGGATGTTAAAGAAATAAAATCCATTTGTGGTACAAAGGTGTATGTAGGTTTGAGCCTATCCAGGCACTACAGAATCACAACTCAGCAAGAGAACATTTAGCAAAGCAGGCAAGACTAGTTTGCAAGTCGGACACCAGGCTTATATGGGACTTTGGATGGAAAGAATGGAAACCATACTGGAAGATCGGTAGAGATATGGGTATCTGAAACTAGATTGGAGTCAAGGACATGGCTAGGATTATGTGCAGAGAGACAAAATAGCTAGCAATTACCTCTTTTCAAATGGAAACTTTTTAATCTGCCTAAGAAGCACCACTGTGCTATATCAGTCATAAAAGATCTTGGCTTGTTAATTGCTTTTCTTTGCTCAAAAGAAAACATTAGATTTTTATCTTAGAATTCCTAGTATGGCATAGAGCTAAGTCACAAGATACAGTGTATGCAAGAGTTTTAATGCTGATTATTGGTTTTTGCAGATGGGGAGGCTATTTAGTTATTAAGCACAAAGCTCAGAATAGCTTCTTCAAAAGGGAGCTAAAAAGATTAATTGAGATAAGATAGAGGGCCAAATATTACATATCACTATTTTGAAGGAAAAAATCACACAACGTTCTTTAACTGAATCTGGGATTCTTATTTTAAATGGTATGGATTTGGGAGGTAACAGAGAAGCAGTGAGAAACAGTTTAAACTTAATCACTCAGTAAGCATTATAAGATGATTGTGTTAATTGATCTCAGCATCGCTTGGGTAGATATTTCAATTCAGGATTCATTTCCCCAACTCACAATGGGCTTTGTTTATCCACTCTTTTCTAAGATATGGGGTGGGACAATGTTTTATCATTCTAATGAAGAAAATAGATTTCTGTATTCACTAGCTTTCTTTTAAATGTGTTAAATTTTCCTGGAATTTATAGTTGTTCTTTTTGTTTGTTTTGTTTAGCAATATGACAGCCTGGCTTTTTCTTACCTATGCAATGATGTATTTCTCTATTTTCTTCATTATGAATTTCCCTCATTGCTTCATAATTCCAATCATTAAGATTTTCTTTCTTAAACAAATTGCTTACCTCGTATTTCCATCTACCTCCCACATCTCTTTATAATGAAATGTCTGCAAAGGTTTGCAATTTTTCTTTTTCTCCTATTTCTCTCCTGCATTCCTTTCAGCTAGACTTTGTTCACTCTCACTGCAATGATATCACTTTTATCAAAATTACTCGTGGTCTTAGCACAGCTAAATCCAGTGGAAAATTTTTAATTATAGTCTTACTGTATCAGTCAATGTTATTTTTCAAAGATAGTCATGATGTCCTCCATGAATTTCTCTTTCGCATAGGTTTCCAGTGTGCATCATCCTTCTAATTTTTCTTCAATTTCATAGTTCTCCTTTTCTCTATATTCTCACCTCTAAATTATTGAATTACATTTGCTTCATCTTTGACCCTTGTTTTTTCTCTATGTTTTCATCTGTTGGTGAGTCTTGTGCCTTCTGATGCTATCTTTTGTTGATGACTCACTAATTTGTATCTTCATTCCTGTAATACCATCTCCTAATGACCACTGTCTGCCATTTCTTCCCCAATCCCTGATAATCCTTTCAAGTCTCAGTTTGAAATGAAATACTAATCTCTCTTTATCAAAGCAGCTTCTCTCCATGGTTTTTTCCTCTGCAAATGCAATTCTGTTTTACAGATGGTTCAAGCCAAACACTTTGTACGATTTGGTATCAGTTTTCTCTCTTGTCTCATTATGAGCCATATTCAAATCCATCAAAAAATTCTGTCAGCACCACCTTCAACCACATATATACAAAATTTTAATGTCCATTTGAAGCTTCATCTCTTCTATAAAGTCTTGGCTGATTTCTGTTTCCTCTGTCAACTGAAATGTAATGTTACTTTTTAACATAATCACTTAGACATTAAATTGTATCAATCTATCTATAATTACATGAATAAATTTTATGTGGTATACTTTTCTTCTCCAGTCAGATCACATATGAGATGCATGTCTTATTCTTCCTTATTTGATTTTTTGCCAGTCTGTCTCCTATCACTCTTCCAATATAATTCTATAAAGATGTTGTGGGACTCAGTAAGCTGAATGAATGAATGAATGAATGAATGAACTCAAATCTCTCCGAGTCACTTGGAATAAGTGTCAGATAAATTAGTTATGAGGAAGAATGACCTAACTGCTTTTGGTACCTTTCAAGTACAAAACAGAGGTTTGATAATTAGCATTTGATATGTATTTTCTGATTTAAATGGTGAAAGTAAATGTTTATATGTTAAAATCAAAGAAATAACTATGAAAGTGTTTCTATTTATTTACCATAATATTTAGAAAAGTCTAAAAGTAAGGTTTGGGGCAAAAGAATTAAAAACTATACATGCCTTTTATAAACATTGTTAACTGTTTTCACATTTGAAATGACCTACAATTTTCCAGGTTTAGTAAATGATAAGAAAAATCTTTTGCCCTATAAACATTACATAATCCACTTAAAAAAACAAAAATGATCTACCATTAACAATAGGGTCCACTGATCAGCACATGCATGCTGATTACTTTAGGCAAAGGGCAGACACATGTGAAAGCAATAAGAAGCACTGGAAGAAACTATGTAGAGTGGTTAGAAACACATTTGAGGTCTGTATTTTTTTCTAGAAGAAACATGGAAATCATCATGGAGAGGTTAAATAGGGAGATTGGTGAGGTCTCTTCTGCAACATGTTTAAGTAATTTTGGTTTAGACAACGATGATGATAATGTAGAACCAGAAAGGGATGTGTTGGAAATCAATTTAGGACATAGGCATATCAGGGTCTGACTTAGAAATAAGATTTTTAGGGTAACCTCTTAGTGCCTGGTGGCATGATTCCAGAAATGCAATCAGTGCCAAAGGTTATGGATGGGAGAAGAATGTGAACTTTATATGCTGCATTAAGTTTTATGTATTTAGAGACACCCTAGTTGAACTATCAAGCAGGAAGATAACCACATTTTTATGGACCTATAAATCAGAGAAATGAAAACTTGATTAGACATCCATTAGTACATAGCTTATATTTAAGGCTATGCACTACATAATGTTTTCTGAGGAGAGAGCTGAATTGGAAACAGAGGGGCTAGTACTTCATTCTGAAGAACAACAACATCATATGGATAGATTGGGAAGTGAAAGGTCAAATAAGCTGAAGGTTAAATGCTTTCAAGGAATTTAAAATTGTAGAGGTCATAGGTGACTTTAGAGATGATACTAATTTTTTCAAATAAGTAGAAATGATATTGAGTCAGGAGTTGGTTATGAAAAAAGTAGAAGAGGAATTATTGAAAGCAAGTATGTGATACTTTATGAAATGTAAAGAGGAAGTGAGCAAGTAGTAAAAAGTAGCACATATAGAGATATTAGTGACAAGGAGGCTTTGTCTCTCTCGCTCTCTCTCTCTTCAATCCTCATGTCATTCCATTCTTCTTTTCTTTTTTTCTATCTTAGTGTGAGAGTGATTGGACCATACATCAAAAGAGAGGTATAGCTAAATGGGGTAAATTGATGGTGAAAGATCACTAGAGAGTTTCCAGGGCATAGGACCCAAAAGTAGATAGAATAATGGAAGCCAGAGAGGTGCACTACGTGCCAAGAAGGGAGGGAGGGCAGAAGTAGGAATAAGAGGCTAATGACTTTAACTTACGCTCAGAAAAGGTAGATCTTCCCAGGTAACCTAATCTGCACAAACATTTTCATCACATTTGTAATTTCTACAGCAATTTTTTTTATCTTTTAAAATTTTTATTAGTATATTTTGAAGCACATAATGTTTGGATTCTTTGAGGTGAGTTGATACATGTACATAACACATCTTAATTAGTTTTTTCATTCCTTTTCTCTCCTTTCCTCCTACCTCTCTTACTTTCCCATTCGAGAAAAATCTAGGTCTCTACTTCCTATCATTTATCTTTTACTTTGCACTTTGTTTATAATTTGAAATTTCCATGTAAGAGAAACCATGCAATATGAAAGAGAAACCATGCAACACGCAATATGTATATATTATGTGTCTGATTTATTTCATTTACCATTTTTTTCAAGGTACATCCATTTTCCTACCAATGATTCAAGTTTATTTTCTGTTATGGCAGAAGAGTACTCCACTGTGTGTAAATACCATTCATCTGTGGATGGATATATAGGATACTTCCAAGATTTAACATTTATGAATGGTGCTGCTATAAACTTGGGTAGTAAACATGTATTACTGCAATGATATCTTTCATTCTTTCTGGAAGGTACCTAGAAGGGGAATAGGTGGGTTGCATGAAATATCTAGGCTTCAATTTTTGAGCCTTCTCCATACCCACCCTTAGTTGATATACTAGTTCGTATTCTCACCAACAGTGTAGAAGGGTTCTTTCTTCCCCAGATCCTCTCTAACATTTGTTATTATATAATTTCATGAAGTACTCTGAAGAAAGAAATCAAAGAGGACATGAGAAAATGGAATAATATCCCTATTCCTGGAGAGGCAGAACCGATATAGTCAAAATGGCTATACTTGCAAAATTCATGCACAAATTTAATGCATTCCCCATGAAATATCAACAACACTCTTCACAGAGCTACAGAAAACAACCCTAAAACTCACATGGAATCAAAAGGGAGCCAAAATAACAAAAGCAATACTGGGTAACAAAAGCAAGGGGGGAGACATCACAATCTCAGACTTGACATTATACTACAAAGTTACTGTGATACAAACAACATTGAGTTGATACAAAAACAAACACAAGGATCAGTGGAATAGAATAGAGGCACCAAAAGAAATGCCAAACATTCAATTATTTGAACTTTGACAGAGGACAAAACATACACGGGAGGAAAGATAGCCTTTTTGACAAATAATGTTGGAAAAACTGACTATTCACATGCAAAAGATTGAATCTAGACCATCACTTTCACAGTTTACTAATCTAAAATCAAAATGGATCAAAAGGCTAAACGTTATTGATTAATTTCTTGATGATGCCATTCTTTATAGAGTGTGATGGAATCTCAGTGTTGTTTTAATTTGCATTGCTCGAATGACCAGTGATGTTGAACATTTTTTCATATACTCATTTGTCATTTGTATTTCCTCATCTGAGAAGTACATATTCACCTCAGATGCCCATTTTTTTTTTT
>RJWM01010029.1:0-65360 GCA_004363535.1 Dasyprocta punctata | reverse complement strand
CCCACAAACACTCCTGAGGAAACAAGCGTCCTGCACGCAGTACCTGCACTTCCCGTGGGGATGGTCGCAGCAACTCAAGAGCCTCCCTGAGGTCGGGAGTCTGGGCCGTGTTTGAGAGTCCACTCAGTGAGAGTAGGCCCAACCGGTCGCGCCGTGCTGTAGACTGGCAGCTTGGGCTCCAAGAGGGGACATGCTGCCCAAAGGCACACAGCGAGCGATGGAACCATAGTCAGCATCTGAGAGCCTGAGTTTAGGGCTCGGGAATAATCATGATACCAGAGTGCAACCAAAGTTCCGGTCAGCCTGTGTGCGTTAGCAAGACAGTCTCATGTAGCTCAGTGGTAGAATACCCCTAGGCCCCATCCCTCCTTCATACCAGCAAACAGATGAACATACAAGTGCTGGTGAAGCCAGAGGTTGCTTTCAAGAAACTCAGCCACCGCCACTGTGAGGAGGGACGTGTGGAAGAGGGAGGCTGTCATTGGGCCTTGACCAGGGCCTCAGAGGCCGTGATTTGGCCAAGGTGGCACAGGGGGCGGGGCTGATGTGCAAGGCCGTCTGATCCCAGGCCCAGCTTTCCTCGCTGTGGGATCTGCAGTCTGAACAGGATGAAATCCATAGGGAAGGGCTTTCCAGGGGGAGGGAACAGCAAAAGCAAGGGCATAGAGAGAAATAAGTTGGGGGCATTTGGGACAGACTGTGGCAGGGGTCTCTGCCAGCAGTTTGTGGGTCATGCGCAGTGGGTTAGGGGTGGGAGCCCCAGCGTTTGCTGCTAACTGATGATTCCCCACCTCCTCCGTGGGTTCTTGGGTGGGGGAGGGGCACACAGAGCCCTGCAGCATGGGTCCCCAGAGACAGGACTGGAGCACACAGGGGCGAAGCCCTGCTCCCCATGGACCCATACTGAGTGTCCCTCTGCAGCTTGGGCGGCTGTGGATGGGCAGGAAGTGGCCATTCCTTCCGTGAGCTGCAGAATGGCCTCTGTGTGCACCACAACAAAAAGGCTTTTCTGCCAAGTCGGAGGGGGAGGAAGCGACCAGCGTGGCCCAGCCTTGGCCTGAAAGGAGGCTCTGTTGGGGTCTTGGATGCACAGGATATAGGGGACAGGAGACGGGCCTCCTTGTTGCTGTCTGGTTCTCCTACAGCACCAGGTAGGGTGGGGCTGGGCTGTTGCGCGAGTCTGTCTGTGCCAGCCTGAGGCTTTCCTTACTGTGTGACCTCGGTCGAGTCACTTCCTCTGAGCCCACTTATCCCACGTAAAATGTGTGTGGGGAGCATGCTAGTTAGCAGGGCTTACTGTCATACGCTTTGCCTGTGCCCAGTGCCAGGCCTGTTGCCAGCACTTGACAGCCTTCCACCCTCTATTCACCTGTGACAGCCTAAATTAGGTAGCGTCACTCCCTCCACTGTAGCCCTGGTATGGCAGGTTGGGGTTCAAGCTCTGGATGTTTTATACTGCAATTCCAAGCTATGCTAACACGGAGAAAACAGGTTGGAAGGAAATGCCGAACTATTTTTGTTTGGTTTTTTGAGGCAGGGTCTCACTGTGTAGCCCAAGCTGGTACTAGACTTGGGGTGATCCTCCTGCTTCTGCTTCCCAAGCACTGGGATTACAGGCCTGCACCACCATGCCCAGTCAGAAATGCCTGTTGACACCGATTGACAAAATTGTGCTGATTTCTATTTTTCTTCTTGTTCTTCTTTCATGTCTTGATTTTCTTTCTTAGGAATTAGCAAAATGTAAAAGAAAAATGGTGCTGAGGGAATAGGGGTTACGAGGGGCCCAAGCTGAGTTTAGCATGCAGTCACATTAAAAAGTTCTAAAGATGCAGGCTTCTGTGAATCCAGGGGAGGAGGTGGGGTAAGCTCCCAGGGGGCATGGGCTGTGGCCAAGCTGTTGTACCCCTCTCCCCCATCCCCCAAGAGGATAAACAGGGCTCTTCCCACAGCCTGTCCCTTTGGACACTAGCTTTCTCTGGGGTTGTAGCTGGGGGCTGGGGTGGAAGGCTCAGGCTTCCTGAGGAGCTGAGGCCTCTGCCAAGTCTCTCCTCTGGCCTTGGCTCTGAGGAAGAGAGGTGAGGGAGGCCTCTCACCCTCTCCTTTCTCATCTCTGTCACGCTGCCATCTACCTGTGTGGAGACCCCTCAGCTTCTGGGCGACCCTAGGGCTACAGGCAGAGGGCAGCTCTGGGTGGGACCCTGGACCTCTGCAGCAGGAAAGCTGTGAAGATGGTGTTGGCCCTGGACCTGCTGTGGACGTCAAGGCCTCTGTGGTGAGGGCGCTCACAGGCCACTTCCTAGATGAGCTGAGAGGCTTTAGGCCTCCTAACGCCAGCGCTTCCTACTCTCCGCAGCCAATTCCCACACAAAGAGAGGAAGGGGTGGGATCGAGGGGGCTGGGGCCCAGAACAGACTGCGGGACTCTGTGGAGGACTTGTAGGGGCCCAGCCTGCTCTGTGAGTGGAGCTGGGCCCCTCCTAAGGCTGACCTTTGCATTCCAGGGGCCCAGCCTTGTAGCTTATAGGTGTGGCTGAGAACATGGGTGTGGATCTAAGGCCGTCCTCCCAGTTACCAGCTACCAGCTACCAGCACACATGCCCAGGGATACCACCCCTTGCTCTCTGTGCTTCTGAGGCAGCACCATATGCAGCCTGAGCAGGCCTGTGGTGGGATTTTCTGCTGCTTCCAAGATGAGATGTAGGTCTTGGTGTCCCCTTATCCTCTGAAGAGAGTGTGGCCAGGGGAACTCTTGGAACAAAAGTGGCCTCATTTCCAAACTCCCTTTGTGCCCAGCTGTGGGCTCTTGTCCAAGACAGCTCCCAGGCTGCCCAGAACTCAGTCGGGGTCAATGGCCTGGCGTGGCTCTGCCCACCTCCTAGTCCTGGAAGGCACATGGGAAGCTGCACTGTCCTTTCTCATTACTGATGAATGGCAAATAAGTTCTGTACTCCTTCCCAGCCTCACCTACCAGGCTGAGCTGCTGCTTTCTCCTGTGGCCTGCTGAGGGTCGCCACCCACCCTGTCCCCCAAGCCCTGGTCATTGGGAAGGAGCCCCACTGAACTGAGAACAAAACCTCCTTCGCATTGTGGGTAGGTGGTCTTAGCAGGGACTTGGAGCCCTGTCGCTTGCAGCCCCTTCTGACTGCAAGCTGCAGCTCAGGGCCTCTTACAAACAAGGCCACACTTGCCGGCTGTACGTTTAATCAGTGCAGATTATTTACAGAAATAAACAGATGGGGGTGAACACCACACCCACACCCCCGCCCCTTGCTGGCCCTCCAGTTCCACAGAAGTGACTGGGCTGGGGGGAACCGCTGGACCCACACTCAGTGCCAAGTGATGAGAGGCAGGGAGACGCTGCTGCCCCGTGGCCTTGGGGATCCTGGGTGGCACACCCTGCTAGCTCAGGGCTGCAGGGAAGCAGAGGGGATGGAGCCGGCTGTACAGTACCATTTCCCACAGCAGCCTCAGCCTCCTGCTGACTTCGGGAAAGAAAAGAGAAAGAAGCATCCCTGCCCACCCTCAGGCAGAGCCCATGAAGAAGGGTCTCCCAGGTCACAGTGGGCTCCTTTTGGGGGATGAACTGCTGGCCTGTCCCTACCAGTCTCCTGGGAGAACAGGGAGCTGGAGAGGAGGTAGCCCCCAAGCCTGGTGTGTGTGGTCCATCAGTGGAAACCAGTCTGGGCACCGACCAGCCTCCCTTCCTTCCCAAGGGTCAGGGGAGTCGCAGCAGAAGCCCAAGGCTGGGTGAACTCCGAGACCTCCTCTGAGGACAGAGGTGTGGGGGTGGGCGTGGGGGAGGCCCAGGGAAGGAGCAGGTGGGTCACAGCTGAGAGGGGGAAAGTCTGGGCAGAGCCAATGCCAGTGCTAGAGTTTGGGGAGGGCATTAACAGGCTCCCTTTGGTCCTTGGTCAGGAAGGCCCAGGCCCCTACCCAGAGAGGTTGGGAGGCGTGGGCTGAGGGGTAGGTGGGAGCTGCCCCACTGGTCAGACGGAGTGGGGTTCCCAGGCACAGGGAGCAGGGCTCCCATCGAGACGGGCTGGAAAGAAACCAAACCTCAATGGGTCCCACCCCTGACAAGGGGCTGCCCCTGAGTAACAAGCTCTTCCTAAGGCAGAGAGACTCAGGAGGTTGGAGATCCAGCTAGACTCCTTCAAGGCAAACAGTGCCCTGGCTCTGGACCTGGGGCTCAGGCTACGGAGGGGCCAAGGCTGGAAGAAGCTCACAGCTCTTGTGTCACCTTCTGGAGGTAGGCCTCTGACTGTCCCTTGTTCTTCTGGCTATGGCCGAGTCACAGGTGGATGGGGCTCTCATTTCCTGTCTGGAGCAGAACTGCATTAAGAAAATTTAAGCACCCTGCCCTAGTCAGGAAAGCAGAAACAAATGCTGAACTAAGGTGCCAAAAAGAAAAAGGATACCTGGGCTTAAGTAAACGAGAAAGGACTCACAAGGGATGTACTGGCCGGGAGGGGCCCCCACCCAGATCTAAGTCCCCAAAGGCCTTTCCTGGGGTGCTCCAGGGAGCCATCTGGGAACCACAGGCACTGCCCAGCCCTTGAGCACCACATGCACGAGCAGGAGGCCCAGGTCAGACCCACTCTTGCAGGGAGCGCTTGCAGTAGAGCAGCATGCGGGGCGCACCCTTGCGCTGCATCTGCACCAGAGCGTAGGCAACGCCCAGGACGCAGAGCAGCAGCAGCAGGGGCACCAGCACCATTACCACGTTTACCGTCCGTGCCACCTCCTCCATCTGCACCACCACACGGCTGCCCTCATCCCTGTCCTTGTCTCTGTCTGCCTCTGTCCCATCGTCCGTATCGCCCTCTGTGCTGTCACCATCCACCCCAGGCTCTGCACCCCCATCAGGGTTGAAGGGTGGACGGGCCACATCGGGCCATCGGGGTCCAGGTTCCACATGCTCCTGGCAGCCCATAAAGTCCCGCAGGATAGACTTGGGGTAGCCAGGCTCCATCCGTAGGCGCTCGTTGTCAAATTTCCAGTACTTGGTGCCCTTGTAGAAGTAGGTGTAGGCTGTGGGGACAAGCAGGTCACAGTGGCTTCAGGCCAGGCCCCACCTGCCACAAGGTGGAGACTCTCAAAGAAGACTAGGGCATACTTAAGGGGCTTTAACGCGCCAGCCTTGCAGTTGTGGATGTAGCTCATTGGTGGAACATGTGCTTAACATGCTCAAGGTCCTGGGTCCATTCACATCACCAAAGTCAAAAGAAGCCAGCACAAAAAGCAAACAAAAACCCAAGTGCCTTCTTTCTCACTTCCTTCCCTGAGCATTTTGAAATACATTATTTTCCAACCTACAGCAACCAGACTGAGGCTCAGAGAGGTTTGGGTCAAGGGAAGACTCCTGGACCTCCTGGCTAGGCTGACAGGGTACAGGAGGGTCCCCCAGCCTGCCAGGTTGGGGCCTGCAGTCAGAGAACCCTGCGGCTCTGTCCTTGGATTGGCTTCATCCCAGAAGCCGGTGTGGCTGTGTGGCCTTACACCTGCATGGACCTAGCTGCCTTGGGCTGGCTCTCCGGCCTTGGGGACCTTTCCTGCATCCCACTGACACTGGGAAGGGCAGCTGTGACGTAAAGGGTGAGTCAGAGCAGCCACAGAGCAACACCCCCACACAGGAGCTGGGAACGAGCCCCAGCACTGGCGAAGCAAGCTGGGCCTCCCTGAGCCTGAGAATCCAGACTACAAGGGGACCAAGGCTAATGGTTTTCCTTTAGTGCACCAGGGACCTTGCTAGAGAAACAGTCACAGCTCCCTATAGCTTGGTGATGGTGACAGAGACCAGGCTTCTCTTCCAGGCAGATATGTGACACCCCGACACTGACCCAAGCCCATCCCATGAAGTGCAAGGTTCCCCAAAGGCTTCTTGGCTGTGGGATTTGAGACATAACTCAAGGTCTCTGGTTTAGTCTGCCCTTCAGTAAGAAGGGGATGATGACGATGCAGGAAAAGACCAAGTGGTCAGGAAGCCCCCAGCCCCCAGCCCAGGGCCTGACACAGCTGTGGCCCCCCACACATGCCATCGCAACACTGGGGGACCTTGGGCAAGCCCTGTTCCCTGTGCGGGTAGTAGGGGTTGTGGTAAGTGCTGAACAGATTGGGGGGTTACCTGCATCATTGCTTAGGAAGGCCCCTTTGGGGGAGGTAGGGATCCCCTGCCAGACACTGATGGGCTTAGGGTAGCCGGGATCTCCATGCTGTGTCTCCTCATTGAAGCGCCAGTACCTGTGATCAGAAGCATCAGTCTGTGGACCTAGAGATCTGCTTGGGCCGGCGACTGTTCCCCACTGACTGTGGGGTCTTCTGGGTAGGCTTGACGGGGAGGGGTGTGCTGGAGGCCTTCTTCCTTTAGGGGAGCGGCACTCACCTGTCCTCCTGGAAGAAGAAGGTGTGGCCCGTGGGCTCCCACCAGATAGCTGTGTCAATGCGGTCATAGGGAATGCCCAGGCCATAGCTGGTCAGCGGCTGTGGGTAGCCAGGTTCCAGATTTGCCTCTCGGAAGAGCCAGTAGCGGTCACCTGCAGGAGGAGTGGGAGGCTGTGTGAGGATGGCCTGGCAGCCAAGGGTGCAGGATATGCTCTTCTGGCCCCCAAAACCCATTCACACTCACTGTTGCCCATCTTGGCACTCACACGTGCACAAGATCACTCATGCTGGTGTACACAATAGCCTTGACACTCCCACAGCCAGGACATACAGTGCTGCTCCCGCCATCCACTCACTGGACACTCACGGACACTGGTGACACACTTGTTTCCAAGTGTACAAGTCAGCTGCTCATACCAGACACGCCCACATACTACACATATACATGGGCCTTCATTCCCACACAGTTTTTGTAGAGAGAAACTGGGTCTCTGCCTGGCTTCTGGAACGGTGACTGGGTACATGGACCAGCGTCCCTACTTTTAGTGGGCTCAGCCCTGCCCCCAAAGAGTTCCTGCCTCACTGAGGCTCCAGCAAGCAGGCTGGAGACACATCCTGTCCATTGTGGGGTGCTGTCCCCCAAGGCCTTTGCCATGCAGACAGACCACCAGAGTGGGCTTGGGAACCTGCTCTTGTGAGGACAACAGGCAGGGATGGACAGAAATGGAGCCGAGCCCCAGTGCTACAGATGACGGGCAGAACCTTGTCCCCAGTGCACGCAGCCTCCGGAAAGAAGCCCCACTGAATCACCCTGGCCTCTCTCTACTCCCTGCCACCTTGCTGCCAGGTGCACCAGCCACCCCAGGTGTCCCTGTCCTCCCTGAGAGAGCCCACAGGATGAGTCATGAGCTGCAACCCTTTGCCTGTCTTCTCCCCTCAGGTTCAGCTGGGTCAGAAGTCTGGACAAGACAGCTACCCAGCCCCTCCCGCACACCTACCCAGCTCACCTTTAAAAAAGACAAAACGACCATCCTGGCGCTCGTAGGCAGCACTGATGTCACCAGGCAGACCACGCCAGAAGTGGCCGATGGGCATGGGATAGTTGTCCAGGACACGGTTGTGCCGGACTCGCCAGAACCAGCGGCCCTGAGCAGGAGGTGTGGGTGTTGGTGTGCAGCAGATATGAGCTGCCTTGGCTGGGGAAGCCCTGAACTCAAAATGCCTCTTTCCAGGTCAGGGAGGGGTCAGGGGGGAGGTCACTGAGTGTCACCGAGTGCTTACTGCTGGGCGAGCCAGGGCAGCCCTGGGGAGAGAGCTCTGGGGCTGGCAGTGAGCTCCTGGGCTTGCTGTGTGACCCTATTGTCCTCTTGGGACTGGCTTCTTCTCATCTAGGGCCTGGGGTCTGATGGTCCCCTGCCAAGGGCTGCTCAGTGAGGGAAAGGTAAAGGCGCCTGAGTACCCAGGCCGGCAAGACTCTGGATGGGTGGGGTGGGAGCTCGCCTGCGGGTGCTGGGGGGGCACCAGGAGGGTGGGACCAGACCTTGAACACGAACATCTCTCCTCGAAGCACAGCCACTGTATCAAAGTTGCCATCACAGATGTTGGGGCCATACTGGTCAGGCCGCTCTGTGGTTCGGGGCTGGGCTGGAGGGCCTGGTTTTGGGGGCCTCTCTGGCTTCCCGCCTGGTGGTGGTGGCTGGGGGGGCCGGGGAGGCCGGTGGTCTGGCCGGCCTGGCCGCCGGGGTGTCATGGTGGGGAGAGGCCGTGTGGGCTGTGGCTGGCCATCTGGGGTGCCTACGGAGACAGGGGGCAAGAGTGAGCGAGCAGCAGCCCCAGAACGCAGCCTCGAGGCCAGATTCTGATGCTCAGAATCCTGGGACCTCAAGTCCCCAGCAGCAGGGCCACCTGAGTGACGGGTCCTGTCTGTCACAGCAGACTCCTCTCCTCCACCTGCCATCACCCTCCGTGATAAAGCCGCAGCACCCAGGAGAGGTGGGCCTGTGGCAAGCCCTAACTAGGCATGGGGGTGGGGAGGGATAGGTTCTCACACTCCAGGACACTGTTGGCCTGGTAGGAATATTGCTGATGCTGAGGAGGTAAGGAGGGTCACCTGTGTCCCCTCATGGCTCCTGCCTGGAACCACAGCGTGGGCTTGAGGGCCAGACCTGGGTTTGATCTCCAATACCACCACTTACCAAGTAATGTAGGCAAATCACTGATTCCCACTGGGTCTGTTCCCTCATCTACAGAGTGGTTTAGTAGCAGTGCCTGTGTGTCACAGGGCTGGGAGCAGGGAGTAGGCAGGCAGGGCCCACGGGGGCAGCCACTCACCATAGAGCTGCTGGATGCCCCGGAGGTCGTCCTCAGGCAGCTGGAAGTTGTCGATGTCCATCCACTGGTAGAACGGTGCCATGATGGCGCTGGGGTTGCTGGAGTGCTCCAGCCCCAGTGCGTGGCCCAGCTCATGCACTGCCACCAGGAAAAGGCTGTTCCCTGCGGGGAGAGCAGAAGCACGGTCACTCTGATCCATCCCAGCACCCGGTCACCTGGGCCCTCTGGACTGAGGCTGAGCTGCTCTGACCTCTGCCCTCTAATTTCCCCATTTGAGAAATGGATACAACCAACCCTTCTCTTTCTACCTTTCATTGGAGATGGTGGGAGAGAAGTCCAATATCTATAGCAGGGCTCTGAGACCTGGACAGAGGAAGCTCTTCCCTTCCACTCTGCAGCAGCTGAACCCACTCAGAGGGCCCATGCCCAGCTCTGGCACTGCCTTCACCCAGGCCAGTTGTCCTCACCATGCAGGTCAGTGCTGGAGAAGGTCCAGGGTTCATCTGCGTCAAAATGGGTATCTCCACCCAGGCCAGGGCCGGGGAAATAGGCGTGAGCCAGAAAGCCACCCATGCCATCAAATGGTGAGCTGTCGCCATGGAAGCCAGAGGCGAAGAGAACCATGATGTCTGCCTCCTTCTGCCGGCGCAGCCTGATGTCCTCATAAGGCACTTCCTGGAAGACCAGGGGCGTGGCCTGCTCCCATACACGGAAGGCCCTGCGCACCGCCTCCATGGAGTGGTACCAGCCCAGCTTCTCTGTGTAGTTCTGGATGCTGCAGTAGGCAGGGAGACATGTGAGTGGATGCGGGTCCTGAGGATTACTGTCCCCAAGAAACACATCTAAAGCTGTCATTATCAACTGTTAGTTTACTGTGACGTGAATTAGAATTTGTCAAACCCTGGTGGTTTGTTAAAATATCACTATATAAGTTTGCGTTAGGGCAGACAAACTGATTTTAAGTAAGAAAGTAAGCAAATAAAAGTACAGGTGCATCGTGGCTAGATCTAGGGAATGGGATCAGACGGCTGAGGTTGAGAAACGCAGGCCAAGCAGTTCTGAATGTTCACCCCAGGGCCAGGCAGATCCCAGTTGTAGGCCCGGTTCTCACTTTATCTGTGTGACCTCTGGGGTAAAAGACTACATCTCTGAATTTTAGTTTCTTCATCTTTAAAATGGGAAATGGGAGCCATACTTCCTTCCTGAGGTTCCGGTGAAGATTAAATGAAATAACTCATGAAGAATACAGCACAGAGCCTACACATAGTGCAGTGTGAGAAGGCCCACTCCTAATTAAGCTTCTAATTAACTTCTAATTAAGCTTCTGCATGCTGAACAGACATCCATGAGATGGAAAGGGGAAATTTTGGCTGACTGGGCCATGAATTCACTCTACAGGCCTGGGGTCTAAGTGATCACGGGAGCTGCTTTTTCTTGGCCTGGAGGTGGAGCCATGGCTGGACTGGAACAGGAAGGAAGCCCTTAGGAGCCGCCACGTGACTCAGGGGCTTTTGCTCAAGGACTCAGCAGAAAGCAGAGGAGTACCCAAACTGGGGTTCTTTCGGTGCCTTGCTGCCTGCCTGCTTGACAGATGCCTGGGTTCCCATACCCCAGCCTTCCTCCCAGCCTCCCCCTGAGATGTGCTGTTTCAGGAGCCCACAGGGTCAGTGTGGCCAGCCCAGCCTGCTGGCTAGTTGGAAGCAGGAAAGCACAGAGCCAAAGCAGCCTGAGGGTCCCAACCTTCTCTGGAGGGAGACTTGAGCATGTGGCTGGTCTCATCAGTGTGGCAGTGGGTCGGACTACCTAGGCCAGGTCCCTGGGGTGGGTTGCCAGGACTGGAAGCCTGATCGAGGCTCTGCCCATGCAGGGGCAGGACCACTGGCTAGACAGTGGGGTCCATACCTGAAGGTCAGGTGGTGGTTGTTCCACTTCCTCCCAGTTAGGGCATAACGCTTCCGCCGCCGCCGCAGATTCGCTTTCACACGCACCCCAAACTGGTCTGGTACCCCACAGCGAGGCCGCTTCATCCACCTGGGCCATAGACATGGAGGGGTGAGCCTGGAGCCTCCCCTCAACACACCTGCCTTCTTTGGCTCCGCTTCTTCCCTGTAGTCCACTTCTTTCCAGCCTCCTCCCACCTCCCAGCTGCCCCTGCTATGGATGTGATGGGGTGGGAAGACTCAACTTCCATTTCCAGTAAAACAGACCAAATGTTCCTGTACTGGAAGACTGTACGCTCAGCAGTGGCTAAGGAAAGGTGAGCCCCTTCTCCCCAGTCACCCAAGGACGGGAGGGTTGCTCTTGAGGGCTCCTGTTCTTGGTCTGTTATGTTCTGTGCTCCTTAAAAGATGTGGCTTTAGGGCTGCTCACCTCTGTTAGATTAAGGGCAAGGCCTAGCAAGGATGCCCCATCCAGGGCCTGCGTACTGGCCTGCCCCGACCCATGCCATCTGGGATCCGGCCTCAACACAAGACTTGAGGCAGCCACTGTACTCAGTCCCAATTGGCACAGAGAAACAAGTCGTCTGTTATTTGTTACCCAGGCCACTCTTTTCTGGAAACTCCATAGGTCAGGCCCGCCTTAGAACAGGCAAAAGGCAGGAGAGGTGCTCGTGGGGGCGGGGAGAGGGACTCACGCCTTGGTTTCCTCATCGAGTACACCCGTGACAGGGATCCCGTAGAAGCGCTGCATCTCCGCCAGGGCTGAGGCCAGGATCTGGGCAGAGCGCATGGTCGACATGTGGCGACTGGGCTGGGGCAGGTAGCCATACAGCCGCAACCAGTTCTGCAAAGAAGCCACCGTCCTGTCAGCCAGTCTCGGCACTGCCACCTCCAGACACGCACAGCCTGCTCCCAACACCTCTCACCACCTGCACCACCGCTGCCTGTCTGAGCGGCCCTTGGCCCTGGCTGGGTGACCCGTGAGGCCCTGGACCCACCTCTCTGGGTCTGGCTTCCTTGTCTAGCCTCATGCAAGAGGGGAGCAAAAGACAGAGCAAGTCAGGTCAGTCAGTGCTCTGTTTGAAACCCTCAAAAACCTCCCATCCTAGAGAAAAAGCTAAATCTTACAGGACCTACAAGGCCCTCACTCCCAACCCCACCTTAACTCTCTGACCTCACACATACCATCCACCTCAGCTGGGCATCCCCTCTGCCTCTGGGCCTTTGCATGTGCTGTTCCTGCTGTCTGGAGTACTCTTCCCCCACTCTGGCCTTAGATCCTCAGTTCTTTAAGGTCTCTGCACCTTGTGGGAGAGGTGTTCTCCAACGTGCAGAAATGGCCCTGCCACCTCCTCGCTATACCCTGCACCCCTCCCCCTCTCCCTGTACTTGGCTCTCTCTGATCCACTATCTGCTTTACTACATGATACTGTCTGTGTTCCCCCAATAGGACAAAGCTGTGCGCATAAGGCCAGACTGCAGTGGCTTTCCTCATCACTTCACTGGTGCCACCAGGGTGGGGCCCCTGTCACTTCAGGCAGACTGCTAGGGACCTTCGAGGGTTCAAAATTTCCTCGTACCTCACCAAGTAGGAAAACCCAACCTTGGCATTGCTCCCCAGCAGGCCCTAAGTCTTCTAGGAGGAGAGCACACAGACTCAGGCAGCCCACCTAGACCCAAGAGGGTAGGACAAGGGCCTGGAAGCCAAGTCCTCACTCTCCACACAAACTATCATCTCTGGGCCTCCACTTCCTCATCTGCAAAATGGGGGATAGTGGGGTTGTTGGGATGATATTTGAGGGAGACATGACAGAAGCATCTGGATCCCTCCCTCCCCATCTGCAGGGGGCTGGGCAAATCTCATCATCGCCATCCATCCATCCCGCACTCGGCCAGAGGTTTCTGAGCACCCTCTCGGTGCCGGCTGGGGGCTGGGAGGGACATGGCTGAAGTATCCTCCCCTCCAGGGCCTGCAGTCACTCTGGGAGACCCAGGGCACCCACAGAGGAGGACTTCATACCTTGAAAGTCCATGAGCACACAAGACACTTGCAGTCAAGGTGGGCGGGTGCAAGCCCCACGGGCTAGCACAGCAATGGTGAGAAACGCCATTCTGCTCAGCCTTCCTGGTGCCCTCAGGGCCACAAAAACAGGGCAGCCACAGTGGGAGTGGGGAGCCAGGCTGGGGGCTGCCGGTCACACGCAAACATCTCCTTCGCACCTTTCCCGGTCTGTCCGGAAAGTCAGCCCTGAGTGGCGCTGGAAGGTGAGGACTGCACATGGACGGCTCTGAGGCAGGACAGGACCTGACACGGTGGCTGCTTTGGACTGACAGCCACCTGTCTGGTGGCCAGGGCCACACCTACACATCTGCCTAGCACCACTGTCACATCTAACTCCTCAGGCGCTGGAGTCCCCAGTGCCATCTGCCAGCCCCACCCGACTCAGCAGCACCCTGGCTGCCTTGGGCAGAGTGGCCTCGGGGCCCAGGGGGCAGTGCAGAGTAGCTGCCAGAGTCGCAGTCCGGGTGCGCAGCCACTGCTGTGCAAGGAGGCACAGAGCAAGGGGCGGAGGCACGGAGCTGAGAAAGAGCAGGCGCCTCTGACACACAGTGCTGGGCAAAGCCTGGCCCGGTAATCACGGAGGCACGGCTCCGTGCTCCCTGGGCCTCAGCTGGCACCAGTAGAAGGGGGGTTAATTTAGGGCCTGTCTCATCTCCTGGGTTCTGCAAAAATTAAATGGGATAGTGTTCAATGAACGTATCGCTGACGGAGAACAGGGGGCCTGTCTGGTTGTCCCTGAAGCTGGCAGTCTTTTGAAAGGTCCCAGCTTCATGTGACTGGCGACCGGCCAGGCACAGTTTGGGAAGCCTGTGGCCCTTCCACCAAAACTCGCTCACCACTCCCCTCAGCTCTGTCACACACTGGCCAGGTCATGGCACAGGGCCTGCTCTTCCCAAGCTTCTGTGGTGTGGGGGCAGTGCTCCCCCCCACCCCCGGTAGTGGACAGAGTTCCAGGAAGGTGCATAGAGCAGCCAGAGGGCCAGGCCTGCGGCAGGGCCGGCTCTAAAGGCAACAGGCAGTCAGCTGGAGGCGGGGCAGAGTGGGGGCCGGCTGCTGACAGATGAGGGCACCTCTGCATCACCTATTTGCATAAGGTAAAAATATCTCCGGGAGCACAATCACAGGCCACCGAGGGGCTGATTAGTGGTGTCTGCAGAGCGACAGAAGGAGGGGCAGGCAGGGCGCGGGAGGCTCAGGCAGGGCCCTGGGGAGAGAAGGAGAGGGGAAGGGAGGGGAGGAAAGCTGAGCTAGCTTGTCTGCAGCGAAGAGCTCCAGAGAACAGCAGAGGGGATGGGCAGAGGCACTCTTTAATCTCAGGACCAGCTCAGGGGCTTCCAGAAAGACCCCCGGGGCCTGGGGCCCCTCCTTCACAGAGGGGCACTCTCTGAGTCTCCAGGAAGCCACCAACTTTTTCACTCTCAGCCTAACCTCAAACCTTCGGCAGCCACTGCTGGCGTGAAAAGCCAGAGGTGGAGAGCCAGTGACACCCCTTGGGCGGCAGGGGGAGGTAATTGGAACCATGGCCTTGGCAGAGCAGCTGAGCCTCTGGATGACAAGGTGAAGCTGACAGCCCGCCTGGCTCTGGCAGACACGTGCTCCAGATGGCTGAATGCCAAGTGCCAATAAATCTACCAGGGCAGCAGCAGACACCGCCCACAGGGCTGAGGGCCTTTTCCTCTCCCAGTGTCCAGGGGGCAGCTTCCTGCCACACAGCCACTGCGCTACGGGTGACAAGCTGGCTGGGGGCAGAGGGTGGTGAGGACAAGTTAATAGACAGACAACTTAGGGAACAGGGGGCTCTGCTGCGACAGAGAGAAAGGTGGGAATCAGTCCCCAGGCTATGAACTTCCAGTCCCAGAGAGAGGCAGGGCTGTGTTCAAGTCCCTATAAAAACTGTCACTTGTACAAAGTACCTCCTTTTCCTGTCACTCAGAATCTCACAGGAGGAGTGGGCCAGGCAGATGAAGCTTCGTTTCTCAGGTGGAGAAACTGAGGGTCAAGGAGGTCCCATAAGAGGCAGAATAGAGGAAGGATCTGAAGTAGGGCTTGGTTTCCCCTCCACGAGGGCTCTAGCGGCTGTGGAGAGGGCTGCAGTGCCTGGAGGACCCCTCCCCACTGTAGCTCAGGTTGGGGGCTGGTGCAGGAGACCCCGACACTGTGGTTCTCTCAGCCATTCCTTTCTCTAGCTCCAGACCTCATCCTATTAGTATCTATCAATGCTGCAAGTGAGTGGTTGGCCCAGGTAAGACGACAGGGGCATCAGGAGTCAGAAAGGAGATTCCTGCCCTCAAGGGAACAGGAATAAACAGCATCAGGCTAAGCTATCCATTCTCTTTGCCCTATCTAATGCTCACAACCACCCTTAAAAGGTAAATACGTCACCATTCCTGTTCTTATAGACAGCAAGGCTCAGAGAGGGTGAGTTATAGGACACCCAGAGTCGCACAGCTGATCTAGGCTAGACCTGGACTCATCAGAACTGCTATTAGACCTCAGGCTGTTGCTGAAGTGCCACCTGCTTCTCTTGGCTTGAAGTGGGGACACTGGGCTCTGGCCCTTCTCAGGAACAGTGCCCAGCTCAGCCCTGGGGGAGGGCACTTAATCCTCCCCTCCAACATCCCTGGCTGGCTCTGGGCACTGAGCCATGACTGCCCTCCCCCTGGACTGCTGAGACAGTACGGAGGCAGGCCTGCAGGGAGGGTGCGTCTGAGAAAGAGCTGCCAGATCAATACTGTACAGTAAGCAGCCATAGGGGATGGGGGCAGGGGCCAGAGCCTGTTCCTGCCTCAGCCAGCTCTTCAAGGGCTCCAATCAGTGGAGCTGCCCCGTGCACAGGCAGCCTGTTCCACATGGCCCTTATCAGACCCAGGCGATAAGGAGGCCCTGCTTTGTTTCTCACCCAATTCTCTGCAATCTGAGCAGGTCCGGGGAGGTTTGCCCAGCCGGGGACAAAAGGAGTCTTGTCAAGGCCACCAGCAGTGAACTCAGCCCCCAGACCTTTGATGGCCTCATGAGGTCCTCACTGTGCCCGAACCCCGACCCCATACTCCTGCCACTGAAGGCTCTTGGAATCTGGCCAAGGTTCTGCTGGCTCTGCACACCTAGCCAAGCTGGGCACCGCACAGGTGCTGAATGGAATGAGTCCAGGAGCAGCTAGAGACCCTGAAAGAAACAGGACATGCACTCTAGGCCCATGGGGCCGGCCCTATCCAGGAGTCCACTTAGCAGCTGAGTGACCACAAGCAGGTGCCAGACACACCCAGTCTGAAAGGGCTGCAAAGCCATCAAGCTCCACTATCTGGCTTAGACCTCCACAGACCACAGCTGGGCCAAAGACTCATCCAGCCTGCACTGGCAGACAAGGGCCCCGCTCTGCTGCCCACAAGCCCACCCCATCTGGAGGCAGCAGTGACTCTTAGCAAGCCCTTCCACACTCTGACTGGAAATCAGGTCCCCAGTGACACTCTGCTCCTGGTCCTGACGGCTCATCCATGTAACAGGCTTTTGAATAACTGAAATGGTTAGCAAGACAACCTCTCTGACCCTCACTTCTCTCTTCTGCAAAATAGGATCGATGCAGGATAGGGTTAAAAGCACAAATGAAACCGGTCTGAAGGCCAGTAAGGGGACTGACCAGGCCACCCAGTCCTTGGTGGCTTGCTTAATATCTTTAGTATCTGCATGGCCCACATTTAAGCAGTTCTAGAACCTCTGTGCTTAGCTGGGGCTTAAATCTGCTTCCCTCAAAGAGAGCTGTAGGCGGGGACTAGGACGGGATGATTGGGAAAGTCCAGTGTGAGGAAGTAACTGCTTGAGCTAAGGCCAGCCTAGGGACTCTGATGGTTGGGACGCTCAGTCAGGGAAGCAGGAAGGAGGCACACGTCCCAAGTTCTTGCCATTTCTTTACCCTGCAGCTGCCCAGCCCACCCCCACACTTCTTAATCTGGAGGAAGAAACAAATGGATCTTTGGCCAGTATGTAGGCAGGTGCAGGGTGAAAAGAGGCCTCTGTTTGCCTGGAGTTTCGGGGCTGGAGCGGGGCCAGGCCTTGTGGCTTTACCTGGAACTCTCCTTGCAGGTGACTCCTAGAAGCTACCCACAGGGTAGGGCCAGGGTGTCTGCTGGGTGGGGACTCCCAGCTCGCACAGCTCAGGGTAGTTCTGTCCCCACCCTCGAAACCTCCTTCCTACCTGGCTCAGGCCCAGCAAGGCTCCTGCCTGGTGGAAGCGCCACAGGAGCTCATCAGATGGCACCCTGGCCTCTGACCTGCAGCTTGGGGGTGGGGACTCCAGTGACAGTGGGGTAATGTAGCACCCGCACTAAGAGTTAAACCAAGAATGAAATGGAAGAATGTTTACAGAACACCCCTAGGCTGTGCCCAAGACAGAATTAATATGTAGAAGACACTCAAAAATAACACCCGAATCTCTCTGGGTCCCATCTGCAACCACTGTGCACAGCTGTTTAGTATTTTACACACAAACACAACGAATCTCCCCAGTAACTCCATCACATATTCTTTTATCATTTTATAGACAAGTAGACTGAGCTCACACAGGTTCAGTGATTTGCCTAAGAGCAAATGCCCGCTGCTTCTCACAGTGACTAGTTTTGCCCCTATTTTGTAAGCATTTCCTTCCTATGTGCAGGCGCCATGCTTGTAAGCTTGGACTTGGAGCTGAGGCCTTCCATTCCTCCAAGGTGGGAGTTACTCCTGAGAAATGGAAAAGATAAACCCAGGACCATAGATTGACCCTGAAGAGCCGACCCAGACCTTGGTCCCCAGGTTTCACAGCTTTGGTGAGGCCACTGTCAGATGGCAGGAGGATGGGGAACACCTACGAGGGCTGGTTAGTGGTTAGTAGCCAGGTCATCACCCATCTATCCTGACACAAGAAGTCAGGGTGGGTCTTCCTGCTTATTTTCTCCTCTTCTCTCCAGGAGGATGGGGTCTCTTCCTGTTTGTTCCCCTGACTGAACCCAGCTCACACACCTCTGCCATTCTTGCCTAGAGCTGTAAAATCTGTGCCACCTCCAACAAAGGGCTCAGCCCCATCAGGATCTCCTGGGATCCCTGGAACACGTGTCCTACTGGGAAGCAGCCCCATCTGACCCCTAATTCTCAAGCCTTGGGGCAGGGAGTGGGGGGCTTGTGCAGTCTGAAGGCACCTACTGTGTGTCTCAAGTCCTCACATTTACCTATGGGTTTTCCTAGGGCTGTACTCTCAACCCCTCTCTGCTTCAAACAGAGTAGCTATGGGGTTTTGCCCCAGACTGAGTGTCTCACAGTGCTGTCCATGTAAGTCTCAGACAATATTGAGGACGCCAAGGTGGTGCTAGGAAACAGTGATGCCACCACAATGACCGCCACAGTTCGCCTCCAGCAGAAGCCAAACTTCAAGTTGGGTAGAGGTGACAATGGCAAAGAACATCTGAATCAAGCAACAAAAGGGGAAAGGAGGGAATGGAGGGTAGCCAGAACCAAGTATTGGCAGGGGGAGCTTTCCCAGGCCGACAGTATTGCCATTCTGAGCTTGTTCTGATGACCCGGGTGATGGATGCTGGGCTTTCAGAGGAACTCTTCTTGAGGTTATGGATATGTGTCTATGCTCTCCTGTCCCCACATTCAGTGATGTCTTTAAAAGTCTCCACCTTCCATGGCACAGGGCAAAAGAAGGTGTGTGTGTGTCGGGGGGTGTCACCATGGGCAGGTCAGGACCATATGGTGCTCCCTGCAAGGAGATGACTGAAGGCTGGGCCCAGGACAGCCCAAACACAGGGCCAGGGCAAGGGCTGCTGTGAAAGGCATGGCCCCATCAGTTCCCAGTCTTCAGCCTGATTCTTAAACCAGCAGATGGAGAGAAGTGTGTCGGCAGCAAGAGGAGAACATTCAGCTTTTGTAGGATCCCAGAAACAGGACCCTGAAAAGAACCCCTTTTTCCTTAAGGGTGGGCAGAAGAGCATCTGCAGTTTCTGCTCCACTAGGGGCACCCCCAGGGACCAGCAATGAAACGTGAGTAGAGACAGATGCACAGAGAGCCTGCGGCTCACCCCTCAGGCCTGAGCATCCAAGTGAGAACTCAAGCTGACTCCACCTCTCCTTTTGCTCACCCTGGGGGGCAGGTAGGGGCAGGAAGATACCCTTGGGTTTGTTCAGGGGAGGTGGTTGTGTCTGTTTTGGTAGTGGTGGCACCATAACTGTGAACTCTAGCAGCCTGAGTCACTGCCTCTGGGTGGGATAAGAGAGTGAAGTCGTAACTGGTGACAGGGGGACTGATAGCTTCTCCAGTGAAAACCAAAGACACTGAAGTTGGCCAGCAACTCTGGCCAGAAAAGGCAGACCTGACTCCCTGAAGGGCTTGGAGTCTCTGCCCATTTAGCCAGAGCTATAACAGGCACCTCAGCCAGGTAGGTATATGGTTTCTAATGGCTAGAGACAGGGACCTGACTGACATCCAAGTGTGGGAGTGAGACAGAGTAGAGTAGCTACTCTGGTGGCTTCCCCAAGGGAGACAGTCTTCCCTGGGTTGCCTGACAAGTTACTAGTGTCTCTCAGGTTCTGGCCAGCCTTCCTGATTTCTCAGCCTGAGGAAACTTCTACAGCCTCCACACTGGGAGGATCAAAGGAAGAGGAGAGGGTTGACCTTGGCTCAGCAGCCAGGGTGCTCAGAGAAGGTCCCAGCCACAAGCAGAACCCTCTTCCAAGGCAGGAGGCTCTGGACAATGTATAAGCTAGGTCCAGGAGTCTCTGAGCAGATGGGCTGCCTGCAGGTGCTACTGGACCCTGATCTGGCCAGACCTGATGGGACTGCAGAGGTATCTTATAACCCAAAGCCAACTCTAGGAGCCAGGTCAGTCCACCTATCTCTAGCCTTCCAGCCACACTGTCTTCTAACATTCAAGGCTCCTTAAACCTCCCAAGTTGACTCCCACGAGTGAGGCTTTGGGCCAGGCAGAATGGGTAGCTGGTGCCACTACCGGCTCGAAGTCATGGCTTATGGCCTCGCTGTAGCCGAGGTGCTCTTCCCTGATAGTGCTGAGCTCTTCAGCCAGAAGAACAAGGGGTGTGTATGTGTGTGGGGTGGGAACTGACTTGTAGAAGCCAAGGGAATATGAAGGACATCAAATCACAGGTCCAGCATCCTCAGCCCCTGCTAAGTAAGATGCCCATTCATGAGGCACTGAATCCAAACTCCAGGGTGGTCTGTAATCACTAGGGAATGGAAATACTATCCCTAAAGAGATTATGAACCTGGTAAGGGTAAATCTGTGACCCAACATTGTTTGGTACTCCAGTGGCGGGTGGGCCCCACAGCACTCTCCACCACCAGCAGGTGCCCCTAGTAAGTCTTAGCCTGCTGCCTATGTGAAGGGGACAGTGGCAGGGAGACTGGGCAAGGGCCAAGCTCCGAAAGAGAAGGCCTGGCTCCCTGCAGTTTTCCCCTGGCTTGGCCAGGGCAGAGATGGCAGAGCAGGTAGGGAGCTGGTTGGAGGTGTAATTTGAGCCTGGGAGGAATTCCCAGCCCTTCCTCCAAGCTTTTATAAAAGTAGGGCGGGGAAGGAGCAGGCTTCCAGCGGAAAAATCTCCCAGGCAAACGGGGGAGGTGGGGAAGCCTCCGAGGGCTGGGAGGGAGCACCGGCCCGGCTGCAAATAGCAACAGCGCTCAGGCGCTCGCTGGGCCCGCAGCCCGGGCAGCCCAAGGGCACCAAGGCGGGAGCCTACCCGGGCCCAGCGCAGAGGAGGCTCCAGGGTGGTCCTCTCTTCCCTACTCCTCGACAATCTTCACATCTGCTATGGGGCAGGTAGCAGCGCCTTAGTCGGGGAAGAACTGACCCTGGTTTTGCTCTGGGTCAACGGAGATGGCGCTAGGGGACCCCCTGGAGCTATATGTTCTGGGTCAGCCGGGAGGCCGCGCCTGGTCACCCGCGGGACCAACACACACACACAAAAAAAAGAGGTGCGAAGTCTACCCCCTCCCATCCAGCCTCAGTAGTGTCAGAGGAGAGCGGTTTCTTTCCCTCGGAGCTTAAGCGGGCGTGGAGAAGCTTCCGAGTAAGAGCGCAAGAAAGTCGCCAAAGCGCCGCCGCAACCCGAGTCCGCTGCCTCGGCGATTCGCACCCCTCCCCCCACCCTGGCCGGCCGAACGACGCACGGTGTCACCCAGGCCACAAGCAACCTAGGCAGAAGCGCTGCCCACTTCCTACTCCGCCAGAGTCCTCACCTCCGGCAGCCCCCTCCCCACTCGCAGAGAGCGCCACGGCGCGCCAGTCGGGCTCTCGAGGAATCAGCTGCCCGCGAGGGAAGGAAAAACTGGAGGAAGGGCTGGGGGCGACGGCGGAGGCTCCAGGAACCCGGACAGGGGAGGGTCAGTGCCCAAGGCAGCAGCCAGGGTGGGGGCCGGGGTGAGCCCTATGTCCTCCAGCGCTTTCGAAGAGGTGCGCCGCAGCGGGCGAGCTGGGAGGGGCGGGTCCCGATCCCTCCTCCCCCGCCAACACTAGGCGGGACGCGGGCGCGTCTGCGCTCCCCCACCTCCAGGACCCCGGCTGGGGGCGTAGCTCCCCTCTTCCTTATTTCCCAGCCAAGGGGCATGGCAGGGGTCCTAACCTCGGCATGGACTTCTGCGTCCTCCGCCGCTGCGCCGCGGCCCATGTCGCCCAGAAGCACCAGGAGCAGCAGCAGTCCGGGCCGCGCCGCCGCCTCCCGGCCGCCAAGGAGGCTGCTCGGCCGTCCTGGTGCGCTCCGGTCACTGCCCATGCTTTCGCCTCCCGGTCTGGTCCGGATCGCTGCACGCTGGGATTGCTCGTTCGCGGGCGCCTGGTCCCCGAGCACGGCTCGGAAACTTGCGCCGCTCCCTGGCTTCTCGCCCGGCGGGCGCACAGCGGACCTTCGGCTCCGGGTCCCCGCCAGAGCCGCTAAGGTCCCCTCGGCAAATTCCCAAGGCCGAGGAGAAGCGGGCAGAGCAGGTCCGGGTGCGCGGGGCCGGCCGGTGGGAGAGGGACCGGGTGGAGCGCCTTGTCTCCGAGTCCCGCAGCCTCGGCGCCCACCGCCCGGGCCGGGCTCCCGGGAGCAAGCGCGACTCCGGAGCCTTTGTCTGGTTCAGCGCTCCGGCCGCCCGGTCCCGCGGCGCCCCCTGCGCGCCCAGCTCCCTCTGTCCATGCCCAGGGCCGGGCGCTGCCCAAAGCGCGCGCCTCCCGCCCAGGGACTGCGCTGGCCGCCGCGCCCAATCGGGCCCGGATCCCCCAGGCAGTCCCGGGAAGAGCGCAGGGAACCGGTGCGAGCGAGCGAGCGAGCCAGGGAGTCGGCGCCCGACGTCCCCGGCGAGTTCCGCGCGGCTCCAGGCGCTTCCAGCCCTCCTCCTCCTCCTCCTCCTCTTCGCGCGTGTGCCTCTCGCTCTTAAAGGGCCAGTGCGCTCCCAGCACGAGGACCCAGGCAGAGGCGGGCGGTGCTACCCTAAACCGAGGCTTCCTCGTAGCAGGTGCCTGCTATCCAGCCCCCGTGGGGAGGTGGCCATTTTACTCTCCCTGGAGGGCGGCAACCTACTCTAGCCTCCCTTGCAACGCTTGCCTCCCTGCTTCTGGGGAGCGGGGGTGACCCCCAACTCGGTGCGCTGCGGAGGGAAGGCGCAAAGGAAAGTGTGGTCTCCCTGCTAGGGAAGAAAGAAAATATCTCCTTTTCGTACCAGGTGGGTGGGAATGGGGAATACTGAGACAGCGGTGGGCGAGGAGGGCTGAGGCCCCGGGGAGGGACCCAAGTATTATTTTGAGCTGTTAAAAACAAAGCAAAGCAAAACCAACAAAACAAAACCAAACCCCTCAGAAAGTTTGCTGGCCCGAGGTCAGTCTTCAAAAGCCCCAGCCTGTGGCCTTTCCATAGCAAAGTGAGAGGCTGAGGGCTTGGAGTGTGCAGGGCGACAGACTGAATGTAGGGTCTGAAGGGGCAGGGTTTTGGCCCGCCTTCCCATACACCTGCTGCTTGAATGTGGACAAATTAATTTTTTTGAGGCTTCATGGTCTTTATCTGGAATGTGGGGGCAAAGAGGGGATTCTGGCTCCTAGTCTGCACACAAGAGGTTTCTAAGCAGAAGTCAACCATCACTTGATCACTATTATGGGCAAGGGAAGTGCGGCAGTGTGGCCCCCACGAAGAGCTAGGCTGATGGGCGAATGTTCCTGTGGAACTTGAAGTGCTAGATTTAATTCTACTCCAGGAGCATTGAGATCCGGGCCTTGTCGGTGCAGGAAGCCAGAGCTAGGGGCCCTGGATTAGGGGGTGGAAGGTCGCTGAGACTGTGCTCCCAGAGGGCAGCCCTGGAGTTGTGAACTGGTGGCTGGAGGACTCGAAGGCAGGTGGGGAGGTGATGGGTGGAGATCTCAGCTCCCCTCTGTAGACCCTGAAAAGGGAGCTTTCTTTACCTTGGGTTGGTTTATCCTACAGTAGGTCCCAGCTGGCTTCACCTCCTGGAAATCAGAGGCCTGGCAGAGACACACAGAAATGGCCTGTTTGAATCGATCTGCTACGTGAGTAAAAACACTACGTGGATGTTACCAGGTGCCTGCCGAGGTTCCTGGTGAAAAGGAAGTTGGGAATTTGGAGAAGAGGTCAAAAGAATGTCATCCATTTCCATTAACTTCTCTGGGCAGGGGGTCCCTCATTTGGGACATGGGTCTCTAAATTCACTTTGAAATTACATTTTGGAAGTGTAGTGGTCTTCAGATATGGACACTTGTGTTGTTGCTCTTGTGTAATGAAACACATTGCAATCTTTTATGATGTTTACTCTCATGGTGATCCCATGAGAAGGACCCCCTCTCCTCCTGCCTTAAGAAAGTGGCTTCCCTTGTGACCCGTTCCCAATGATTGGTTCTGGCTTCTATAACTTGGGGCTTCTAAGGTAGGTTTGTATATAAAGACATCACAAGGTGACTAAATTTCTAGCGAGCACCCATGGCCTGAGGGAACTAGTAGGGCTGGGATGTGTGAACTCCAGCCCTTCCTTAACTAGCTTTGAACATTATTCGTTTTGCCAGTATTACTTCCTCTGTACCCTGACACCTCCACATGCACACCTTCTTTTCTTGGAGACTTGAATCAAGTCTACATGTAGCATTTCATAGCAGTTTTATGTTGAGAGGCTGGTGTGGTACGAGGGGTTGTACAAAAAACCCTGAATTAGATGTCAGGTCACTGGGCTCCTGCCCATGCCCTAATTTCCTGGATGATCTGCAGCATATTATTCTCTAAGGGTTTGCTTCCTCATTTGTAAAAGGTTTCTGACCCAGCTAGTGGGCAAGGTCTCTTGTGCAGTTGCTATGGGCTGGAGCTGAGCCCAGGAGTCCCCTCCCTCAGTTGCCTCGTTCCTGCCATCAAAGGGGAGGCTGGGACTAAGAATAAACCCTCTAGCTTCACTTGCTTTAACTTATCTGCTTTTATCACCAATCCTGGAGGTCACTGAGCTAAGCAGTATATGCCCATTAGGTTTGCTATAGATAACACCTCTGATGTATAGATCATGGCCATAAAGGCTAAGTTGTCCAGCAATGTGAGGGAGCACACACCAGCTGAAACCATCCATGCTTCAGGTGGGCCTTGCAGGTGGTCCAACGCGTGGCATTCTGATGTCAGAGGACCAAATGCTCTATCCTCAAAGCATGTGTCCTAGGAAGGGCCATGAAATTTGACGATGTGTACACAGACCACTGACCACTTTTCTCCATGTGTAAGATCACCTACTTCTCTGCTTAATCCTATCCTCGGGGAAGCAGATTTGAGACTTGGGACTCCTGCAACTCACACTTGACTGCCTAGTGGATAAACTCTCTCACAAAACTCAGTGTTTCAGTGGTTGGCACACTATAAGGTGGGCAAAACTGCAAAGCTGGGTAACCAGGCAGTGCCCAGGGACTCCTGGGGCCAAGGCAAGGAATAAACAAGTGGAGGCAGTTCCCCTCTCCTTTGGAACAAAGCTGGAGTGGTCTTTGGAGGTGAAGGAGAGGGTTAGGTGTGCCACGTGAACAGAGGCCAGTGAGGCTGTAACATGATCATTTCCCTGCCCTTTGGGGAACATGAGGACACTGAGGGCAGATGTGTTGGTTCTGTACTCTCTCTGGTGTGATAAAACTCACACCAAGAGCATTTCTTCCTTGTGTACCACATACCTAAGGGTAGACCCTGGCTTGCTGCAGTCTTCCCTTCTCTCTTGGAGCTATCTCCTGGGTTTCTCAGGAGCACGTCTCCTCTTACAGAAGAGCCCCAGCTGCTTCTGCACTGTCAGCGGGAGCACCGGCTGAACACGCTGTGGTCCGAGGCACACTCGATGCCTGGGTGCTGGCCAAGGCCCTGCTGCCCAGCCTCCCCCTCAGTGAAGCTCCTGCTTCTTCCTCCACTGCTACCTTCCATTCTCCATTTATTGATCTTGGCCCATTTCTCAAAGTGACTGCATTCTAATCCCATCCATAGCGCAGACAGAATCCCAAACTGTAACCTCCCCCAGGGGAGCATGTCAAGTCACTTTGGGAAGTGCAGAACTGGGGGTGGGGATTCCTCTCTGTGAACCTTGCCTGCTCCTCTCCCTGGTGAGCAGCGAGTGCCAGACCTCAACTGATTTATCCAGGTGCCCAATTCAGGGCCTGGCACCGAGCAGGTGTCAGTTATATGGGCTGCACAGCCAGTTGCCACGTTGCGTGCAAGCCAGAAAGTATGTTTGGCTTTCCCTTCCTCTCCAGTGACCTCAAAAGCCAAAAAAGCAAGTCACGAGTTCGTTGCAGTCAGCAAATCAGTGTGGGGTGTTGGGGGAACAAGGCATGAATGTGAGTTCCTGGGTCAGGGAAAGGCACAGTTGCAGGAGCATGGCCAGATGACAGCCCGTCTCTGTGTACCTCCCCGCAGCCTGAGTAGAGGCGGGGCAAGGGCTGCTGCACCTGGCTGTGCCACAGCAGGAGGAGACCTCAGGGCCGAGGCTGGCCATTTCCCTGACTTCTTATCCCCCCAGACACTTAACATGTTTTTCCATGAAACAGTAATCATTTCTACCCTGTTTACTTTTCAGAGGGTTGCCAGGAAGAACGGATGAGAAGGTCCCAGAAAGGACTGAGTCTTACAGCAGTACCAAGTCTAAATGGCTGTGCCGACACTGGTGAGCAATGGGGGTGCCAGCCCTGCCACACACCAAGCCCAGGGCAGCCTGTGTGTGCAGACCTGGCAGAGGGGGTAAACCTCCCCCTCTACTGAGGCAGCGCTGATGCCTCCTTGGCTCACCTTAGCAATCGTAACAAGAGACTCCTGAGTGGGCCAGCCCCCGGGAACCACAGCTGACGAGGGTGGTGGCAGAAGACAGTCACCTCTCACGCTGGTAAAGAGAAGCAATCCAAAACAAGACCCCAAATAAAAAGTTTTTATTTGATGAACATATTTTAAAATTGTAACAAAAATATTTCTTCACCTATCGTCAGAAATCCAGATGACAACTGGAGACAACTGGTTCTTTACCTTGGTGAGGGCTTGATGAAAAAAATCCTGTGCATCCCTGGCCCTCCCTCGATGACCCTTCGGAGTACCCAGGCCACAGGGCTCGCAGGAGGCAGCAGAACTCAGAGGAGGGGAAGGTGGTGCTCTGCCTCTTTGGGAAAGTTGATTGGGAAGCCAGAGGTCACAGAGTGTTGCAGGCCCGGCTTCCAGCCATGGCCAGGCCAAAATGAAACATCTGCTCAAGTCTCCCCAGGCACCTGGCTGGGGGTGAGGAGGAGGAGGAGGGACTGCAGAAAACTGACAGGAACCACAAATTAGCACCCTGTATTCCTTGGCCCTGAAATGGCCTCTGCTGTCATAGGAGGGGGTGAGAGTCAAACTAAATAACACAAGAGACACTTCAAGGAGGATGACAGATCCAGTCTAACACCCCCCCCCTTCTTGAGAGGGATGAGCCATGGTACAATTTTAAAAGCCCTGCTATGAAGCTGATGACGCCAAGATAGAAACTACTGCAGAGGGAAGTAGGAGAAGGGCGGTTCTTAGATGGACTACAAGGGGATTCTGGCTGAGTGAGGTGGTCTCCCCACCCTCATTTTTCTTTCTGCTTAACCTCAGAATAAGCAGTAAGAAGCCCAGGCTGCCCTCTACTGGTGACTTCCAGGAATTACCACAACACAGTAGCATCCAACCTGTAACTTTGACTGGGGCCTCCAAGAGGGAGGCTGGGAGCACCCCCGAGGACTTTAGCAGACCACTCCATCTCTGCTGCCATCTCCCCCTGCAGATGGGCCTGGGACCAGGAAGGCTTCTGGTGCTCACTTCAGAGGCATGGAGAAGAACTTGTTCCCAGACTTGCAGCGCACCTGCTTGGCCTGCACACGCAACAGCATCTCGGAGTCTTCAAACTCATCCATGATTTCCTTTGGCCAGCAGCGGGGAGAGGAGAGTCACATTAGGGGCAGTGTGAGAGCCACAGGGTCCTACAAACAAAAGCAGCCTCACCAGCGCCTTCAGAGGCTGGGCAGTGCTGAGTGGGACACGAGCCATGCAGGCCCCAGGCACTGCGTTAGCACCTGGTCCCCTCCTGTAGGCAATCTTGTGAGGTCAGCCCTGTCACCCCCGGTGACAGATGAAGACATGGATGCTCAGAGCTCTAGGTTATAGAAACTGGTGGAACCAGGACTGTGACCCAGGCCTGCTGGAGCTGGAAATCGGAGTTCTTTTCTGCCTTCTGCATGATTAGGCTAAGAGTAAGGTCTCTACGGAGTACACATATTTTGTTTGGCCTACAAAATGTTTTCTAAAAACATTTGCCAACACTGAAAGTTGGGAAACTGCAAATAAAAATCCAGATTTCAGGCTTCTCTTAAAAAGTAAGTGCTAGCAACACTAAGCCACATTCCTGCATGGCCTTACTCCCCACCGCCACCCTGTCGGAGGAAGAGTAGCAGCTGAAAATCACCACTACATGTACACTGTCTCCTCTGAGGGCACCAACTAGAAAGTGGATGATTTCATCTACATACCAAACAGTATAGGCTCCAAGGGCTGTGTGTTCCAAAGACCCGGTATACTCCACTCATTTCCACCATCTTCCACGCCCAAGCCCCTGACCTCTGGGCAAGAGGCTAGAACTGCAGGAGAAGTCTGTGATCTCAATTACAGATCACACTGTTCTAGGGCAGTGTACATAAATCCTTAGCAAGTTTGTGAGAATGCGATTCTGTTTTCCTTGGTCTGGGGTGGGGCCAAAGTGTACACTGCTATCCAGCCTCCAGGGGCTGCTGATCCTGCCAGCCCAGGGACCACACTTTCAGATCAGCAAGGTTGCTGGGAGGCTGCTGCCACATCACTGGTATCTTAGGGAGTCAGCTATATGTATCTCATCTTTCCCCTCCCCAGTGTCCCTGCCATCATTTCTGGAGTTCAGTGCCCTCTGTGCACCTGCCCTGGGAATTCACCTGTAGTTCTTGCAGACAGCGCCCTTCCAGCTGAAGACATGCGTCACCCACACACCAGGCCAGACTGATGTGGAACGAAGGGTCCTGCAGAGGAGGAGCGGGGAGGCAGGCTGTCACCTGGATGCTACCTCAGGCCCAGCTGTCGGTGCACACCTGTGACAACCCTGCTGGATCCCTGGTCTTCCCTGTGAGACTAGACTCTCAGTGCTGATCCCAAGCATACTGCACAGACAGACAAAACAGCCTGTGGTTGGTCCATACTATAAACCGAATTGTGCCTCTGCCACCAAATTCATATCCTGAAGCCCTAACAATGGTGTTTGGAGATACAGCCTTGGGAGGCAATTAGGGTGAGAAGGCCATGAGGGCTTCAGGACAGGCTGAGTGCTGTCAGAAGGACAGACACCGGGAGCTTTGCACTCCTCTTTCTTTCCCTTCATCAGGTGAGGGCACAGCGAGAGGGCAGCTGTCTACCTGAGCCCTCATCAGAAACCAATCATGCTTGCTGATCATGGACTGCCAGCCTCTATTATGTGAGAAAACCAATTTCTGTTGTTTAACCTTCTCAGCCTGTACTTTACTGTGGCAGCCTGAGCTAACTAAGACAGTCTGTTAGGCTTTCCTTTACATTTCAAATCATTGGATCTGGGGACATGGAAGAGAACTCAGGCTCTATTTTTTTTTTCTTTTGGCGGCACCAGGGATTGAACTCACAACCTCGCGCTTGTCAGACAGGCACTTAAGTCACTGAGCCAAACTCCCGGCCCTGGTTTTTTGAGGCAGGGTTGCACTGTGTAGCTCAGGCCGGCCTTGCGCTCGCGTTGTAGCCCAAGCTGGCCTGGAACTCACAACGCTCCTCCTACCTCAGCCTACCGAGTGCTGGGATTAAAGGCGTGCACTACCACGCCCAGCTTCTGACTATTTTCTGATCTAGAACATCCTAGGAGATACCATACTTTTCACATGAACAAAACCCAAAATGTGTAAAATTTTGACGAAACAGTAATTATCTCCATTTAAAATCATACTTACATACTCTGCACAGTTTAAAAACAATGTATCTAATAGAAGCAATGGTCCTTTAAACCCTTGACCCTCAACCTGACTCCAAGTCCAGGGTTGGAGAGCACAGGGCAGGTGCAATAAGGCATGGGAAGCTACTCTTTCTAGGGGACCACTTTTACTAAAAAATGTTGGGGACAACTACTACTTAGGAAATATAAAACATACATGGATACATTGTAGAGTAGAAGACACAAGTTTCGAGCACATTTAAGGTATGGAAAGAAGTTTTACAAATTGTGAGCTGTGAATGGTGGTGCATGTCTATAGTCCCAGCACTCGGGAGGCTGAGGCAGGAGGATCACTGTGAGTTCGGGGTCAGCCTAGGCTATTGAGTTCAAGAGCAGCCTGAACTACAAAATGAAACCTTGTCTCAAAAACAAACAAACAAAAAACAGAAAAGAGAAGGAAGATAGATAGATTGTGGACTTTGTATGGGCTGCATCCAGCCACACCTCAAACCCTCATTTCTTGAGAGTGCGTTCTCTGAGCTGCCATTTGGGATACTCCACAAGGGAAAGTTCTGGGTAGTTCTTTGGTTTGTCTCTGTTGAAGGCTTCTTTAAGGACAGGTTCAATCCACCGAAGAAACAACAATTATCTCCATTCATGATCTCCAGCCCTGTTCATTACCTGGTAGAAAGTGGTGAGGTCAAATTCCTCCATGACTCTGTCCACCTCTGAAACCAGGTCCAAGAACTGGGCATGCCCTGAGGTGACCTCAAGTCCAACGAAGGTCCTGGGGAAGAGGAAGAAGTGGGGACAACATGGACATGAGATGTAGCCTCAGAGCACAAACCTCCCAAGCAAGGGCAGATGACAAAGCCCAGAGGTCGGGGTCATGGCCTCACCCCATCTCTCTGGTGATCTCCATGCCACTCCATGAGCCAACTCTCTCCGTCCTCCCCTTCCTGTTTTTAAACCTTCCTTCACAGGTTCTAACCGAAGTGTCTCCTCCTCCCCTGTACTAGTTAACCCTTACAGGGACACCTTCATCCACCGCTGCTAAGTCTCCAAGGCCATGAGCTCGTGGTTTCCACTTTGACTCCTGCTGCTGCTGACTCCTGTGCACCTTCTCAAGCCTCTGCTCTCGGTATCTGCCCGCCTCCCGCGAGGACTCAGACAGGCTCTCCCTCATTATTAGAACCCAGTCTTCAGTCAGCCCCACCCCTTCCTCAGTAAAATTTCTTAAAAGAGTGATGTCTTCCTCCTTTGTTTCAGAGGTGCTGAGAGAAGAGGGTGGCTCAGTGAGTGAACTGGACAGGGAGGCTCGCTTTGAACCCTTGGTGTTAATAATTTCTTCTCATGTTCATGTAACTGCTTTAATACTTTTAACTTGTCAAAACCTGCTACACTCATTTGAACATCACAGTGGTCCCAAAATGGATAAATCAAGGAGAGGCGTGGGACAGTGGAAAGGGAAGGTCACAGAGGAGGATGTGCAAGCCTGACATTACAACTGAGGATGAAGCGGGACGGCAGCCGGTTCCCTGCCTTCGTCAGCATTTCCCCTACGCCCAGATGGTCTGCTTCACCTGTGTATTCCTCTCCCAGTTCTTTTTCTTAACAAAACTTCATAGTTTTGGGAACAACTGCCTTGTAGCCATGGTTAAAAAACAGATAAAAGGTACCTCCTCCCTCAATATCTGCACTTAAAATCTTCCTCTGGTAGAGATTTGGGGTCAGGAGGACCTACCTGGTTTTCTCTTGATTGGTATAAATCTTTACTCGGTCGGCAGTAAAGAGGAATCTGAAATTTAGAAGAAGATCATATTTCAGGAAAAATAACCAGGAAAAAACAGTTCATGTTTTTAAAAAAATTGCATTTGATAAGGGTTGGGAATGCTACTCAGTGGTAGAGTGATTGCCTGGCATGCATGAGGCCTTGGATTCAATCCCCAGCACCACAAAACAACAGCACCAACAAAACACTCCAAGCAACCAAAAAACAGCATTTTGAAAATACAGTTAACTTATTTTTCACTTAATATTTTCACCCCATTGTATAAGTGGTAAACTGAATCCTAAAATATGAGAGCAGGACAAGGCCTGAAAACCACCCCGTTCAAGTAACACATAGCATCATTCAGATGCTCACAAAAATTTACTAAGAGCAGTTCATTCCAGGAAACAACTTGGGACTATTTCAATTTCCCTGATAAGAACTGAGAAAATCTTATTTGTCAAGTTGGTGATAATAGATCATTTGAGGGCCAATTCATGCCTGGCAAGTTTAAAAAAAGAAAAACAAAAGAAAAGGACAACTGACTTAATCTAAGCAACAACAAGAGTATTTCTCATGTGCCAAGGGCTGAGCTGAGGACTTGGTGCACGTTACCCCTCATCAGGGGGACACCATAATTATACCTACTTTCCAGACAAGGTAACTGAAGTGTGGTCGCGTTGAGTTTGGTGAGGCAGGATTTAAACCTTAGTTCATCCCATCACAAAGCACTCGTCCTCACCTGCAATGCTTTACTATGGTGCTTCTGTGCTGGGAGTGAAAGCCGGTCAGAAACACCCAGCACTTCACACCCAGACCAGCCACACAGGCACTGGTCAGAACCAGCAGGTGAGTGCTGGCTATGTTCGCCCAGCACTGGAGATCTGAGGGCAGACTGGCTTTCTGCCCCTCTTGACCAACTGGTAAGTCCCACCACAGGCCAAGGTCATTTCCCAGTCCTGGGCCAAAGGTTCCTTCATGCAGCTGAGGGAACATAATACACAGCATGCTGCAGAGAGCCTCACAACCAACTTGCTCAGGACATAAAGTCAGTCACCTACTTTCTGCTTCCTCACTCAGCCTTCCATCTCCTGATGTACCCCTTTCTGGGAAAAACGGTGATAATGGAACCACGAGGAAACTGGTTCAGCATAGATTTTAAAGAGATCTACAAGAAGGTCTGACAAATATTCTGCAGTGGACACCACTCTTCACCTGAGTGAAGAGCCCTCACCTGAAGCAGGGCTGGCCCATCAGAGCACAGCAGTCCCTCAGTCGCAGTAATAGAATCAGGAGTGCAATGCCTACTCTTGGTCATCTTAAGCTCAACCGGATAGGCAAACTCCGAGAGGCCACAGCTGGCCTGGTTTCACACTGGACACAGGGCAAGAAACTGGGTCCAGAGGGCAGCATCAGACACATTTCCTTAGAGGGAGCCAATCCAGCAATCCAGGGGGTGTTCACTGGTCCCCAGGTGAGTGCAGGAACAGCCTCATGTGTGCCCCACAGGGACCAATATCTCTTGCAACGAATGGTTCTTGGGCAGAGCTGCCAGAGGTCTCAGCTTACCCAGGCAAGGAACCAGTGCAGGCAGGGGGCCCAAAGCCTTGGTGTCCCACCAGGGGCCTCCACACATCACCTGCCCTTTCTGAAGCAGTCTGTCATTTTCACCAAAGGATGGTATGTCACCTTTGTCCAGCAGGGTAAGGGAAGCTTTCTTACAGAGTGGGGAAAGGGTTTTAAAATTCTTCTTGAAAGGAGAGAGCAAGGATGCCAGGTCAGACCAACCGAAGTCATTCCCATGACTTTGGCTGAAGCTTACCCTACCCTTTCCAGGCGGCATCAGACTGTGGATGTGGGTGGCTTTGTCACTGTGAGGAGAGACCCAACCTTGAGGGGGACACAGCTGAGAGTGTAAGAAACAGGTGACATCTCGCATCTAGTCACCACCATCCACTCGTGCACAAAGTCAGTGTGATCTGTGAACATTTTAGTGAAACCCCTTTGCGTTTAACCAACTTGTTGGGTTTCTGGTACTTGTGATCAAGAGGGGCCTGATAATATACATCTGGCTCAGGAAATTTGTTAGTGAAATCAGAAAGAGGGGAGAGAGGGACTGGGTGGAGAGATGAGTTTTAGTCCTTTTTCTCTGGTTAACTGATTAGATTGGGGCAAATCCTTTCTTCCTCCAGGCCCCCAGAAGGGGACCAAGTAGAGGGCAGCTTTCCAATTGGGTGGAGTTGCTCTATGGAATTCCTAGTTCGAGGGCACCCTGAGCTGTGAGAGTGGGGTTCTGGCTAGAAGGTTTTTATTTCTGTCTCACATATCTACACAGTGGACATGTGTGTAACACCTCATTTGAACAAAGGCTACACAGGTGAAAAACAGGAACGACTCACCTTTCAAAGGAAGCCACGCGGTCTTTCAGTGCCTGCACAAAAGGGAGGATCCAATGGTGGCGCAGAACCACGCTCTGAGACAGGCTGAGGTGGAACGCCTCCATCCGCACCAGCCGGGGCACGTAGGTCTGGGCGTGGGGCAGCAGCACGTCAAGCAGATCCGGGAACTCTTCCCTGGCTTCATCTGCAGGGAAGAGTGAAGAGGGAGGCTGCTATCTTAGCTAGGGTGTCATGGTTGTCTGAAGCAGCCCAGAAGGCAGAGAGAAGCCCTTATTTCTCTGTTTACGAGAGTGGCCTGTGTCTATAAAGCTTAATGTTCTAGTGTGCATTTCTGCTTATAGAAGCAACACATGCGCACTGTAAGAATTCAAGTATACAAGAAGTATACACGGTACTTTTAGTTTCCAGTCTGGCATATAAGCAGCTTGGAAGTTTTCACTCCATTCTTCTTCTTTTTTATCACCCCATTCTAACAAGTACAACGCTCAACAAACTGAAAAAACAGCAGCTCCTCCTACATCTGTAAGAGAAGTGAGACCCAAGGGTGAATACAGAGACTTAGAAATTACTGGGTCAGAAACACATGAGCTGAAATCTGCTGGAACAAGGGCCAGGACTGTAATGGTCAATGGTAACAGGCAAACTGCTGGAGACTCAGGGTGTAGAAATGAAGTTCGAAGCTCCAGGAGGACGTACAGGACAATGTCCACACTGTAAAATTTATCTCCTGGATAAATGACAAGGTTTTCACAGAATTTCAGAGAAAAATCCTCTTGTGCTTTAGGCAGGAAACCGAAAAGAAACCACTTATAAGTAGCAGGAGCTGTTTTTCTTAACAAGGACTACCTTAGGGAAAACTTTCACCAGAGCCTGAAGTGCTGGGTTTTTATCAGAGCTTAGCTCTGGGGGAAGGGAAACACTCAACCTCTGCTGCTTCTAGCCTTCCTATCCCATATGAGAAGGGAAGAACCCAAAAAGCCTGTGAGAGGGCCACTGCACAGAGGCTCTGAAGATGGGCCAGAAGATGGGCCCCGGTCACTGGGCTGCAGCACACTTCCCCACCCACCTCACCACCACCTTACTGAAGGTCCATTTACCACGGTCCTTATGCAGTGAATCATGTCCAGCTAGGAAGAAAACACTGTAAGATGCAATAGCCTGTCATGGTGGTCCACTCCTGTAATCCCAGCACTCAAGAGGCTGAGGCAGGAGGATCACTAGTTCAAGGCTAGCTTGGGCTAGTTAAAGGGCAGCCTGAACTACACAGTGAGACCCTCTCTCAAAAAGACCCAAAACAAAAAAAAACACCCCCAACAAACAGAAACACATAATAAAAGGCAAAAATACAGTTTACAGAGACACAGCAAACATCACAACTCTGTAACAAATTTTAAAGACTAGAAATCATATAACATCTGACGTCAGGCCACAGTGTAAGTGAACTAGAAATTAATGACAGAAAGATTAGCTAGAAAATGCCAAGATGCTTAGAAATTAAACACACTCCTCTAAGTACTATATGTGCTAAAAGAAAAAAATCTCAAGAGAAATTTACAAATACAGTACTTCTGACTAATAGTACTTTTAACTAAGTGAAAAAACATGACCTGTCCAAACTTGTAAGATGCAGTAAAAAAAAGCATTTGGAACAATACACATTGCATTAGAAAACACATTATAGCATATACTAGAAGATCTAAAATCTAGCATCATTAAAGCATACATCAGAAGATCTAAAATCTGTCATCTAAGTCTCCATTTTAGGAATCTAGAAAAAGATGAGCAAATTCAATTCAAAGTAAGCAAAAGAAAAGTAATAAAAACTGAGCAAAAATCAATGAAATCAGAAAACTTACACAGAAAACCAACGAAACCAAAAATTGATAGGTGGTAGGTCTGAATACGGGCAGCATCCCCAAAGTCCTTATTCAGATTGCTATCTCATTTGTTAGTTCTAAGAAGTGATACGATACATTTAACTTACAATTGTCTGCTCTGTGAGAGACACTGTCAAGAGACTAAAAATACAAGCTGGGCACGGTGGAACACACCTGTAATTCCAGCCTTCTGGGAGCCTGAGGCAGAAGGACTGCAAGCTCAAGTCCAGTCTGAGCAATTTAGTGATTCAGCAAGACCCTGTCTTGCTGAATAAAAAATAAAAAATAAAAGGGGCTGGGAATGTAGCTCAGTGAGAAGGCCCTGGGTTCAATCCTCAGTACCATAAACAAAACACCATCACCAACAAAACAACCAAACCAAACCAAACTGAACAAAAACAAAACTTTCCAAGAGAATAAATTGGGAGAGTGTTTATTTGCAAAATATATATCTGATAAGGGGTACTAAAAATGTAGAAATACTTTAAAAACTCAACAATAAGAAAACAACTCAATTAAGAAATAGGCCCAAAATCTCAAAACACATCTCATTGAAGATATAGATAGCAAAAAGCATACGAAAAGTTGGCGCCATATTGTAGGTCACTGGGAAGCACAACTAAGCAACAATGGTGAGGTCCCACTCCATGCCTACTGGAATACTGACAAGAAAAGTGCTGGGGAGGATGTGAAATAACAGGGCTCTTATTTATGCTGGTGGGGTATAAAGTGGTACGGCCATGGTGGAAGACAGCTCAGTGGTTTCTTACAAAGCTAAACATACTGTTACCATACAATTCAGCAATCATATTTCTAGTATTTACTCAAAATTGAAACCTTATATCCACACAAATGTCTACAGCAGCTTCATTCATAACTGCCCAAACTTGGAAGCAAGCAAAATATCCTGTAGTAGGTAAACTGTGGTACATCCCAACAATGGAATATTTAGGGCTAAAAAGAAAAGAGATGGCAAGCCATGATAAGACATGAAGGAACCTTAAAAACATATTATTAAGCAGAAGCAGCCAATCTGAAAATGCTATGTATTTATTGATCCCAGTTATATGACACTCTGGGAAAGACAAACCACAGAGATGGTTAAAAGGTCAGTGGTTAATAGGGAGTCAGACGAAAGGGAGAAGAGAGGACTCCTTACAGCAGTGAAACTACTCTACGTGGTATACAGTAGATGTAAGTCTATAAATTTGCCCAAACCCATGGAACACGCAACACCAAGAATGAACCCTGATGCAAACTATGAACTCTGGGTGATTACAGGGTGCCAACGGAGGCATCGGGTGTGACACAGGTACCATTTTGTGGGTCATGTTGACAATGGGTAGTAAGTGCCACTACTTACTCTGCGTACTGTGCTAAAAACTTGACATAGATGATCTGATTTACTCTTTCTAGGAGATAGGTATCATTATTATCCCCATTTTAGAGGTAAGGAAACTAAGGCTAACTTGTAAAGAACACCCAGAACAATAGGTAGTAGACTGAGGTCCGATTCTGAAGCCTGAGCATTTTTGCCTATCTGCTCATCAGGGATGGGCAGGATGTAAACCCAGCACACACAGGACCCACAGTCTCTTCCTTCTATTTGTGACTGGATGTCTCTCAAGAGGCACCTATTGGTCTCAGCCACTTGCCTTTCACACATGCATGACTCACATGGTACATAGACATGGGTGGCCCAGTTGCCACGCTCGTGGGGAAAGGTACGCACTCGGCCCCCATGTTTTGCACTGTCATCCTCAGGCTTGTCATCTGGGAACATGTTCAGTACACTGTCAGGTACTGGAAACCTCTCACTGGGAAGGGAGCTCTGGCCACTGCAAGAAAAAAAAAAAAAAAGCAAAAGTACACTTATCTTCTTAGCATTCTCTAACTTTGTACTTACAATCAAAGTTGTAACCCTTTACACACAAGGACTCTCTCAGTGTGGATTTCCAGGCAGCTAACGGAGGTAGCTTCTAGAGAGTCCCAGAGCCACCCTGGGGTCTCCCAACAACTCCGAGAACTTAGCAGGGAACTTGGTCCCCATGGGAATCAGCTTGGGCAGGCAGCAACCGGGTTCAAAGGTTGCTGGACAGATCTGAGCTGGGCAGATCTGAGCTGGAGTAGCAGTTCTGAGTTCTTGCAAAAGGGCTGGAGCCTTTCTGCATACATTAGTTTTCTCATGTGTAAAGCGTATTTCTGCCTGTTAGCGCTAGTGTACGATCAAGTGAGATACTGCTTGTAAAGCACACAGCAAGAACAGGTATTTAACAATCTAAGGCCTTACTACATAAGAGTTTTTGTTTGCTGGAGTTTCCAGTCTGGTTCCGAGCAGGTGTTAGATGAGCATTGATGAATTAAAAAGCCCTCCATACGCTTAGCTATAATTATTACTGCAACTGTATTCCAGTGAGGAAACAGAAGTAGGGACGGTACAGTGTTGCACTCCAGGGGATAGAGTGCACCAGCCGCGGAGGTCGGACCCGGTCTAGTAGCCTCCGGCCTCCGAACCACGCTCCAGGGGTGGGAAACTCTCGGGTTCGGTGCAGAGGTGTCCTCCGGATCTTCCTCCCCGCTCCCCCGTGCCCCTTCCTTCCCCGGAAGCCGTCCCGAACCCCCACCCGCTTCCCTGACGCTCGGGTCCCGCTGGGGTCTCAAGCGAATTCCCGCCTTCCCGAGTGGCTTAGCTCCTCACCGGCAGTGTCCCCCAGACCCCGGCCTGGTCCGTCCCCCGGCGAGCGCGGTCTCGGCCTCATCCTCCGAGTCGCTGCTGCTGTAGCCCACCAGGGGCGCCGTGCTCATGGGGCCTCGCCCGAGACCACAGGCTTGCTCCGCAGTCCACCTCACCCGGCACCCGCAGTTCCGCGGAGCGGAAGTGCGCCTGGGGGCGGGGCTCAGGGCAGCACCGCCTCGGGGCGGGGCCGAGCTAGGCGGTAGCGAGGGCTGCGCTCTGGCCGCCTGCTGGCTGCCGGTGGCGCGCTCTCTGGGCAACCTGGGCCCGGCAGCCTCGGTGTGCCCATTTCCCAGGTCTCGGAGCCCGCTCTGCAAACGGGTCACAGTCCGAGCCCCGGGGCCCCTCCCCTCAGAGCCAAGCTGAGCGCTTAGAGGAGCGTCAGTTGTAAAGAGCGGAGGGCCCTGGAGGCCCCTCGCCGTCAGGTGCAGGAGTCGAGCCCGGGACGGACCCGCGAGCCTCCTCCCTTAAGGCCCGGCGGTGTCGGCGCGAGAGGTGCGCCCTCCCTCGGCCCGCTGAAGCGCGCCCGCTGGCGACTCGAGCACCGCCCTGCGCACCTGGCCTGTCCGACCCGGGCGGCCGCGGGGTCCCCGGCAGGGGGCGGCCTGGCTCTGCGCCGCCGGCTCCTCCCGCGACCACGGCCGCCGCAGCTCCTGCTGCCGCTCCTCCCCCGGCCCCGCCTCCCTGGCCCCGAGCCGCCCGCCCGTCCGTCCGTCTCCGCAAGGCCATCCGTCCGTCCCCCGCCCGCCCGCCGGCCCGCCCGCCCTCCCTGCGCTCCTCAGTCCCGGCCCGCTATCCCGGCCGCGCGCGTCGCTTCCTCGGTTCCCGCCGCCGCGAGCCCGCTCCCGCCCCCGGGCCGGCCGCCGCCGCTACGCTAGGCCGAGGATTGGCAGCGCGCGTAGGCCGCGCCGCCGCTGATGGAGCCGGAATAAAGGGGTGGCCGAGAGAGCAGCTGGTCGCCGCTCGCCCCGCGCCTAGCCCTCCGGGCGGCCTGGAGCAGGTGAGCGGCAGGGCACCCGGGGCGGTGTCTGGGGGCCACTCCCGCGCCCGCGGCACCCTCTCCCCAGCCGGCCCGGCTGCCTCCCGCCCCGACCCCGCGGCCTCCTGAGCTCGCGAGCGGCCCAGGCCCGGCCTCGAAGTGCAGCCGCTTCCCGGTCCCAGTCTGTGGCCCTAGGCCTTCCTCTGGCTCAGCCATTCACTTTCGGGTCGCAGTGGCCCGGCCATCCTGCGCGAGGGCTGACAGGAGGCAGCCCAGCTGGGCCAGCCGGCAGGGCGGTGGGAGGCGATCGGCTTTCACTTGCTTTCCCAGGGAAGAAGGAGGGCTAGGGTGGGGCGCAGGTGGGGCCTCCTCTTATTTTCCTAGCCCTCCTCTTTGCAGAGTGATCCCAGAGGTTCCTGGCTGCATCTTCTTGGAGGGGAACCAGGGTGGGCAGTGGGGTTGCAGCTAGGCCAGGGTAGGGGCGGGGGCTGGATCTAGCAGCCATTCATGGCAGGAAAAACAACATCACAGCTGGATTGGTACAGCCACACTTAAACAGTGCTCAGGGCAGCCCACCTTTCCCCTTCATGCTCCCGGAAAGCTTAGATCACCTAGTGGTACATGCTCTTACGACCTGCTTGCTGCCGCCAGCAAGAACAATTGCCCCTTTCAAGCTTCCTCCCTTCCTGGAAGATGCTGAGGATGACAACTTTCAGCTTGACTTTTAATGTTTTTTTGGCACAACTCTCAGAAGCCAGCATGGTCTGAAGGCATCTTCTATCCTTCCTCTTCTCAGGAGAAAACTTAAAATCCTTTTAAGTGTAAAGAGTAGATGAGCTGGGAATCTAGAAGTGGGGTGCCTGTGACTAAAAGTTCTTCCTCTCTCTGGCATTACTTTATGCTGCCACAGAGTGGTGAATTAGAGATTTGCCTGGGCTGAGTGGGCCTTACCTCCCATTGATTACCTATGAGTTTATAGACCTGGAACAAGGGAATGGATTTTCTCCAGAGAGGAGATGAAGAGAAATGCCTGTTTTTAGTATGCGACATCCTACATTTGTGGAGGTAGACCAGTACAATTTCTTAATTTTCCTGCAGACCTTAACAGAGACCTTCGGAGGGCTTAGTTTTCTGTGATGCTCTATAACATAATTAAAGTGAGGAAGTTCTGTTGCATGGGCATCAAGCCTGGGTTTTTCTGTGAACTTGTCATCTAACCTCCATATTACCAGTGGGTTCAGGTCCCTGCAGGGCTATCCATCCTGTAAATGGATGTAGGTAGAGAGAGAAGAGGGGTGTGACTGAGGTGGAGGTCTGGGGATAGGTGCAGGGAGGTGTGGGCCACTGTCTCACAGGAAGGGTTTTTGAGGTTGTTTTTGGTTCCATAGAGTTGTCTTAATATTGACTGCCAGAGGCCTTTGAGCTCTCAGATGGTAATGCATGGTCTTTTTGGATCAATAGGCTGGTCCTCTGAGCAGTGGTGAGTGCCCTGGATTTGGACAAGGTGCCAAATGGAGGAGTGGTTGGCAGATCTCAGGGAGACCTTGGCATGATGGACAGATCACCGGGACACTCACCTGTGAGACAGTTGTCTGAGGAGAGTTGGCAGGAAGCCAGAGGGGACCCAGTGGATGCCCTAGCCCAGGGATGGGGAACTGAGGTGAGGAGGAGTGGAGACAGCTTCCATCTACTTTGCCCGGAGATGCTGAGCATCCTGCAGGCTTCTTTGGTGGCATGTAAAGAAGCAGGTCTCCCAGCCCTGAGTCTCTCCCTTCCTTGAGGTGGTCTGTATCCATGTGACTGGTGTAGCCAACACAAGATGCAGGGAAGGGCTGCTTGTTTCTGTCTCCAGCTCACAGTCTCTCTCTTCCCTACAGAACCGATCGCTGGGAAGGAAGAGGAAGGGACCTTTCCTTGAAAAGGACCCTGTCCTATGTACACAACCTTGTAGTCTGTCTTCTTGGTTAATGACTGGGGCTAGCTGACCCATCCTCTTCTGTGCCTTATCTGAGGTCCTTGTCCATCCCTGAGATTGGACAGCTTCTCTCTCTGGGTTGGGTCACCGTAAGCGGAAAACTGAAGCCATTACTCTCCAAGCCTTGTTTCATCTTCCCAAGCATGTCAGAAACCTGGCAGCAGCCGCCACAGACACAGCCGCAGCAGCCGCAGCCACCACAGCCCCAGCACCATGCGGAACCACCACCGGCCCTGGCGGAGCACACATTGCCCCCAGGCACAGCTGAGAACCCCTTGGGCTGTGCTGTCTATGGCATCCTCCTGCAGCCGGATCCAGGCCTGCAGCCCCCACAACATGCACCCCTCCAGGCAGCTGGTGAGCAGGGCCCCAAATGTGGAGTGTGTGGTCATGACCTGGCACACCTGTCCAGCCCACACGAGCACCAGTGCCTGGCGGGTCACGACCGCTCATTCCAATGCACCCAGTGTCTCAAGATCTTCCACCAGGCCACAGACCTGCTGGAGCACCAGTGTGTGCAGGCTGAGCAGAAACCTTTTGTCTGTGGGGTCTGCAAGATGGGCTTCTCTCTGCTCACCTCCCTGGCGCAGCACCACAGTGCCCACACTGGCCTTGTGAAGTGCTCCATCTGTGAGAAGACCTACAAGCCAGCAGAAGCCACTGAGCCAGCCACCACTGCGGGCCCTTCACTTCCCCCTGCACCCCCACCTCCAGCTGTAGCCCCTGCAGAGCAGCCTGAAAAACCCTATAGCTGCCCCATATGCCAGAAGCCCTTTAAGCACCTGTCGGAGCTCTCTCGCCATGAGCGCATCCACACGGGTGAGAAGCCCTACAAGTGCACACTATGTGACAAGAGCTTCAGCCAGTCATCTCACCTGGTGCACCACAAGCGCACACACAGCTCGGAGCGCCCCTACAAGTGCGCAGTGTGTGAGAAGACCTTCAAACACCGCTCTCACCTGGTGCGCCACATGTATGCTCACTCAGGTGAGCACCACCTGTTCCGCTGCAATGTGTGCGAGCTGCACTTCAAAGAGTCGTCAGAACTGCTCCAGCACCCATGCACCCCGAGTGGTGAGCGGCCCTTCCGCTGCGGCGAGTGCCAGAAGGCCTTCAAGCGGCCATCGGACCTGCGGCAGCACGAGCGCACGCACAGCGCTGAGCGGCCCTTCAAGTGCGACCTGTGCCCCATGGGCTTCAAGCAGCAGTACGCGCTCATGCGGCACCGGCGCACACACAAGACCGAAGAGCCCTTCAAATGCGGCCTGTGCGAGAAAGGCTTTGGACAGCCCAGCCACCTGCTCTACCACCAACACGTACACACCCTCGAGACTCTCTTCAAATGCCCTGTATGCCAGAAGGGCTTTGACCAGTCGGCTGAGCTGCTGCGGCACAAGTGCTTGCCGGGCTCCACTGAGAGGCCCTTCAAATGCCCCGTATGCAACAAGGCCTACAAGCGGGCATCAGCCCTGCAGAAGCACCAGTTGGTGCACTGCTCGGCGGCTGAGAAGCCCCTGCGCTGCACGCTGTGTGACCGCCGCTTCTTCTCTTCCTCGGAGTTTGTGCAGCACCGCTGTGACCCTGCCCGTGAGAAGCCGCTTAAGTGCCCGGACTGTGAGAAGCGCTTCAAGTACGCTTCAGACTTGCAGCGCCACCGGCGGGTGCACACTGGCGAGAAGCCCTACAAGTGCCCCAACTGCGACAAGGCCTTCAAGCAGCGCGAGCATCTCAACAAGCACCAGGGCGTCCACGCCCGAGAGCAGCAGTTCAAGTGTGTGTGGTGTGGAGAGCGTTTTCTGGACGTGGCCTTGCTGCAGGAGCACAGTGCCCAGCACAGTGCTGCAGCTGCGGCTGCTGAGGGCGCCTACCAGGTGGCTGCCTGTCTGCCCTGAGGCCGCTGGGCCCAGTCCAGCCTCACCTCCTTGCAGCCTCGTTACAGCTACATCATACTAAGACCTCCACCCAGCTCAGTGTTCCGAGTCCCTGGGAGAGAGGACAGAGGGTTCTGGGGAGGGGGAAGGTGTGTACTGCCAAGCACTCCTGGCACCAGCCTATCAGTGAGGAGAGCCAGATACAGATTCCATAAACTTCCCATCACAGGAATCCCTCCTGAGCCAATAGCCTCCCTCAGCTCTGGGAACTGGAATCCCACTGGCAATCAAGTAGCTCCAACCTTTCCAAATCTTCCAGCCTAGTTAGAAATCAGGTGGGGGGAGGGGGGATGGTTATATTAGGGCCTGCACCCAAGAGGCAGGCTGGGTGCAGGGCATCCCTGTCAGGTTGCTGTTTAGAGAGGAAGGCCAGTTTAGTGATGTTGTCCCAGGGATGCGGAGGGCAGACAGGGAGCCACAGCTCTGTCTGTCTGCCCCGGCCAAAGGTGATGTTTGCCTATACTTCTGATACTCGATATATTCAGGACAGGAGTCTGGGCCTAGCCAAAAGTGGGGGAGCACAGATTTTCCTGTGACATCCTCAACCAGGGACAGTGCTGTCTAGGAGGAGGGGAGCAGCCTGTTTGTGCTGAGGGCTTATCCCAAAGCTTTGGAAGCACCGTCTCACCTTTGCACTGTGGCTCTGAGCTCTGTAGGGAGCTGCAGTTGTGAAAGGAGGGGACTGAGAGTCCCCCAGGGCTCAGAGGTTGTAGGCCAAACCCATGATGCCCCCAGCAGATGCACAAGTGTCCTCCCCACAAATTGTGTGAACCGAAGTGTCTGGAGCTCAGGGCTGTGGTCCCAGGCAGCTAGCCCCAGCCCTGCCTCAAGGCCCAGACCAGGTGCTAGGGTGGTGAATGGCCTCTGACCCCACAGAGCCCTCCCAGCCCATGGGAATACCAGCCCTCCAGCAGTCTGGCTGCTGGCCCAGACCCTAGGGATCTTAGGCTCTCAACAACATCCAGCTACTTCCAGGCCCAGAGTGTTCTCTTTCGGGGATTCCTAGAGTCTCCGCCAGGTCTCTTGGGGCAGAAGGTGTCCAGGGCATGGGGAAAAGGAGGAGCAAGTGGGTTAAGGAGTCCAGTAGGCAGTATGCCTATCAGGGGAATAGAGTCAACCAAGATCACTTGTGGCTAAGGCCCTCCTTAGAGCCTACAGAGGCTTTATTGTCAAAATCATCATTTCGAACCCAGTTCTACTGCTGCCCTCTTCCAGCTCCTCCTGTTCCTGGTCTTAACGAGAATTTGAGTAGTACACATGCCTAGGGCTGGAGGGGCAGGAAGGCACCACCTCACCTCTCTCACCATGTGGAATCGGAACAGCTGCACCCACCTCATCTATTTGACTGGGTTCCTTTCTGTGCCACAGAGAGGGGCTGGCCTTTCCCCTTGGTGCTGGCTCTTGGTCATAATGCCTCAAAAGAATGGAACTCAGGCTCTGACAGTCCCGACTGCTGTTCTTCCATTCATTTTGCTTTCTAAAAGCAGTTTGTTATACTATTCATAACATTGTAGTTTAATTTCATGTCATTTTTGGATCTTATATATAAATGTGAGAATTTGGATTTTTAAAAAGAATGACTCCATTCTAGGTAGCCACTTTTGATGTTAATATATAGTGAGTCCAATGTATGCTTTAGAAGTAAAGACATTGACCGTCACAGACCAAAGCTCTGCTTGTTCTGTTCACACTTCCCCAGGGGAATGATAGGACACAGAGGCAGGTTGGGGTCTGGGACTCAAGGCTGGCTTTGCATCCAAAGTTTTGGACACTCTGACTGTGTGGCCTTGGGCAGTTTGCTCAACTGCTTTGGAACTTAGTTGACTCATCTATTTGGGAAAAAATAGGTTAACGCTTGTCTTTTTTGGCTGTTGAGAGATCTCATACAGAGTTATTGATGAGGCCCTACTGGGGAAACTGAAAGTGCTGGCAATACCAACTGCAGAACCCACGGGGCTCTCTGGAATGGTCTTGCCTGCCCTTGACCTTGGGGCTTTGCCACAGCCCTTCAGGAGGGAGTTGGGCTGTGAGGGACCAGCGACTCAGGGAAGGTCAGAGGGCTGGGACTGGTCATGGTAAGCAAGAAAACTTGCTCATCCCCTCCCTGGAGCAGCGGCCAACCCAGCCCTGTCCTGCCCAGAGGCTGGCCTGTTCTTGCTTTACCATTGCTCACCCTGTCCCACAGTGGCCCCTCTGCATGCCTAACCCAACTGCCTTCTACCTCAGCGCCTCCATACTCCTTTCCTCTGTGCCCATCCCTACCTCGCCCACAGGGGCCCAATTACAACTCAGGTTCTTTCTGCCCAGGCCTCCATCTCTCTCGTTGGAGATGGAACCTAGGGCCTCGCTCACGCTAGGCAAGTGTTTGACTACTGTGCTATGTCCCCAGCCCTCTTCTCATTTCTCAAAGGTGGGTGGGGCTGGGGTGAGAAAGAGGAGAAACAGTACCCAGGTCTGGGCATGTGAGAGTCAGTGGAGGGTAGCCAGCAGGAGGACCTCACCATGGGTGGGGAAGGTGAGGAGCTGTGTATACTGCAGAGAGCCCCAAAACTGAGTACAGAAGCCTTAGTAAAAGGCCAGGACTCCAGATGTGACTGGGCCCCATGCTCCTCTTATTTCCTCTGTGTGATCCTGGGAGGACCCTGCTCTTGAAAAGCCATGTGGTTCTTTCTGCAGGCCTCTACCTCTCAGGAGGGATGGCCAGGTGCCTTTGTGTCTTATGCCAGACTCAAATCTCAACTTATTTTCTAGCCATGTGACCTTAGGTAAACAACCCATCTACCTAGTAGGCAGTGTGGACCTGCATATTCCCTTTGTGCAGAATCTAGAGGTCCAGGACTTGTCCAGAGTTGTACACGGTGATGCAAGTGGCCTGGATTGTGAGGGCTGGCCCCGTAAATCTGGTATGTACACTCAGACAGATGACATGCAGTGGGGCCAGGACAGTCCTGTGCCCTGAACCCCACAGGCCTCCAGCTCTGACTGCTGATACCTAGGACTCTGGCTCCAGCTCAACCTTTGCTGGGCAGGAAGTTGGTGACAGTGGCCACGACTGGTTCTGGCACTGGTTCTGACCCAGAGAGCAGGAAAGCTGTCCCCAGCAGGCAGATAGTGGCTAGCCCCTCCAGCCCACACTCAGCTGCTTAAGGTATCAAAACTCCAGTGCTCCATCTTTCCTTGAGTGCAGAGGCAGCTCCCATAAGGGTGAAGCCGCCTGGGCATTGTCACCGAGGACCATCTCTCCATCTCCAGGCCCCCACGGCCCGGTTTCTCCTCCCTTGTCTGCAGCAGGCTTCAGCCTAGACCATGGGCTGCTCAGGCCACAGAAATTCTCCAAAGGCACCCAGCCAGACTCTCCCATGACAAGCTCCACAGCCCATCTGAGAGCAAGTGGTTTCTTTGTTCTTTGAAGGTCACACCTCCAGGAAGAGCCATGGCTGCTATTTATTTTCTCAAATCTACAAACATTCCAGCTGAATAGTCTGAAGAACAAGATCAGAGGGGTGGGAGGCTGTGGGGTCTGTCTTCACTGTGTATGTCTCTGTCCCCACCTTGGATCTGCATTCCTGCTTTTGTTCATCCACAGCATTACTGAGCACCTGCTGTTTGCCAGGCCCTGAGCCCATGCCACATGGCACAGAGAACCACAGATGAGAGAGTTTTGAGGTTTTTATGAAGCAAAAGGTAGAATCACAATATGTCAAAACTGCTGATATTTAGTATAAAATTTTATGTGCAGAAGTTCTCACCCCATCCCACACTCAGCTTGAACACTCACCCCATTCTTGAACCTGCCTTCAAGTCAGCCCCAGGCCTGTTATATGTGTTTTGCATGTTGCTTTGTAGTAGCATTCATGTATTGTAGATCTGTGTATTGGTTTGGAGGGACCTGGGGGCCCCATTCCTGAGCCTCAATTAGCCAAGAGGAGCTGCCAGGCATGCTCACTGTGGGCCAGAGGGTATAAGTCCCTGAATGGCTGCTGTCCTTGTCCTCATGGTCTTGCAGAATAGGGGAGAAGGCAGGACCTGAGAAAAGCCTGCCTGGCAGAAAGGGTGCGGTTCGGTAGGAACCCGGAACAGAGATTCGGAGCAGACGCAGCCTGGGGTACTAGAACAGCCAGGAGACTGGTGGTGAGGTTTGTGTGGGGTAACAGGATATTGGATTGGGGTCACCCTGGAAGGCCTGGGGGCAAGATTATGGTGTCTGAGCTGTCCCCAAGATTGTGTCTAGTGAGAATTTCTGATTTAATTTCTTTACAGTGAGCAAAGTACTCTTGGAGGTTAAGGCCTGGGAACCATGGCCACTGTCAGCAACTGTGAGAAGATTCTTGTACCTCTGTCTTTCTCCCTGTTTCTTTTGTTTTCTTTCTTTCAAGCAGGGTCCTACTGTGTTGCCCAGGCTGGTCTTAAACCCCCAAGCTCAAGTCATCCTTCTGGGACTGCAGGCCCATGCCACTCTTGGCTTTTAAAATTTGGTGTGTGTGTGGGGGTGTTTTTCAGACAAGGGTCTCACTATGTTCAGATGAACCTTGAACTTACTGTTTAACCCAAGATGGCCTCAAACTCAAGGCAATCCTCCTATTATAGACAGCTAAGTTAGGTAGAAATATAGGCAGTCAGACAGGGACTGGTCCTGGAGGGAGTCAGTGCAGAGGATGAGAACACATTACAGCTGTTGCTGGAGACGCATCCACTGAAGGCTGGGCCTCGAGATAAAGACGGAATGACCAGCCCTACATGCCTCCCCCTGGGGTAAGCAATATACTATAATTGGTAACACTTGGTCCAATAAAGTCTAGATAGACATCAGTCACCCAGGTGGGTGACCAGGACCTCCTGACTCATCTCTTCCAAAAAAGACCCTGTTCTTTCCATGTACACTTGCTAAGTGGCCTGCTTCCCCAGTGGATCAACATTACCTAAGCAGCTATACTTGTAATCTTATTGGTTGATCATAGTTTTGTCCCATGTTGTACCCACTTTGTGATTTTGTACCACCTCATGATTTTGTTCTATAAAACTTCCTTTGAGAAGTGAGCTCTTTAGGCAACCCACTTGGTCCCACTGTCTCTCAGGAGCTGTCTCTCCCTCAATAAAATTTCCTACTGTTAACTTCCCTTGTTCCTAGAATTCATTCTTCAACTTTGGGCAACGCTAACTGTATATGACATCTAGCAGTTGAGAGTTATTCTATTGCCCTTATATCATTTGGAGATTGTATATCCCTCCTGCCTCAGCCTTCTAAGTGCTGGATTTAACAAGTGTGAACCACCACAGCATCCTGCTTTTGGCTTAGGAGCACTTCCTGGTGGGACATCCTGTCCTCCTTCTGAGCCCTACTCAGATGCCCTCAGGAAGCCCCCACCAGTTTCTCCCCCTCTTGGCTTGCCTCTCATAGCAGGAAAGCAGAATGTGGTAGTCACAGGTCCAGGGGCAGGCTTCAATCCACAGCTCTGCCAATCACCAACTGTGTGATCTTGTGCCACTCATGTAACCTCCCCAGCTACATTTTATCAGCTGTCAAATGGGTTTAAAATTATCCAACTTGTGGGGCCTGCAAAGCACTTAATGCCTTGCCTTCCATTTAAGAACACAAAGTACTGTACACACAAAATCGGCTTTGTGTATGCCTTCCCACTTGATGTTTCCTTTATTCTTAGGAATGCATTTTTTATATGTATGAAACCAGGATTAAAAGTGTAATCAATGGGCATGAATCTGTAATGAAATTGTTGGTATAGGTTTCCATCCATGATGTCCTGGGCTGGAGAAGCATGGTTTTGAGTTCAAATCAGCTAGGTTTGCTTGTCTCTCCCACTGAACTAGAAAGCACCTCAGAGGCAGGGATAGCATCTCATCTGTGTCACCCCAGCAACCAGGGACAGGGTTCAAATTTTTTGGGGGCCACATTCAGGGATGGACTTCTTCATTCAGGTATAAACCCACATTCTGCTGCTTCACAGGAATAAGAGGCCATAGGCTGAGCCAGCAACCCCCTTGAGAGCCTGCCCTCAGGAACCCCCCCCAGAGCACACTGGTGTGGCAGGACTTCAGCAAGAGGCTTCAACAACTCCTTTCCAACCCCTCCTTGAGAATCTGAGGTGGGGGGAGGGGTTTGGGTGGGGTCGCAGGCACAGGAAATTCCACTCCTAGATGCGCCTTGACCTCAAGGCTGGCTGGGCTTAAAGCTTTGACTCTAACCCTCTGCAAAGGCCACCGCACACCCTTTCCCAGTCCCACAGCCTCCAAGAGTTGGCAGAGGACATGCAAGATAAAACACCGTCATCCTGTGTCCCTGACCTCCCATCCATTCTCTCTCTCTGTCTGTCTCTGACTCACTGTCTGTCCGTCTTACTGTCTCTCTGTCCTCTGTCTCACTCTCTGCTCTTTGTCTCTGTCTCGCTGTCTCTCTGTCTGTGTCTGTCTCTGTCTCTCTGCATCTCTGTCTTGCTCTGTCTGCCTCTGTCTTTCTGTCTCTGTCTCTCTCTGTCTCTGTATCTCTGTCTCTATCTCACTCTGTCTCTGTCTCTCTGTCTCTCTCTTTCTCTGTCTCTCACTCTGTCTCTGTCCGTCTGTCTCTCTTGCTCTCATACAAATGGCCTCCCTAAAGGAGCATTAAGTTTATTTCTAGTCAGGAAGTGGGTGGCTCCACTGTATGCCCTCTGCCCCGCCAGGGATCGGAGGGGCATGGTCCTGGACTCTGGGTGTCGACTGGCCTTTTCACAGATTAATGCCAAGGGATCAGATAATTGATACGGCTGTGGAGAGAAATAGGGGTTAGGCAGAGACCTCCAGAATGTCCTGTAGAAAAATTAGGCTTTCTCTTGGCCAGTGGTGGTGAACCTATGGCACACGTGGCATAGTGGGCTGTTTGCTATCATTGAATGCTCTGAAAGGTTTGCCATCACTGCTCTAGGCCTTTCCCTCAAACCTGCCTTCCTACCTGTGGGCCTCCAGCCTCTGTGTGGCTCAAGAGCCTTCTATGGCTCCCTATGTCCTCATATATTTTCCACTGTTCTCCTTGGCTTTCAAATCCCCCCCCCCACGCCTCCAGTTTGCCTCATCCTTATCTCCTACTGAACCCCTACTTTGAACTGCTTCACCCATTTTTCAGTCACTAGTGAACATATTGTTTCACATCCTATGGTAGTAAAAGCCAGAATGTATCCCCATGTGAATGCATAGGGAAAAGAAAGGCATCTCTCCATCAATAGTGAGAGTGTAGTACTCCAGATGCTATAAAGTACAGATGGTGGCCAAATGAAGGGACCGTGAACCGGTGGGTGGCAGAGGGTCAGGGGAGACTTCAAGGAGGATGCGACATCTGGGCTGGGCTTTAAAGAGTGAGGCAGAGGAGAAAGGACCACACAGGTGCAGAAACAGGACGAGCACAGTCTGGAGAGTGTTTGGTTGTGCTGCTGGGTTTGGGTGGTACCAAGGAACCTGGTACTGCTGAAGTGTACGGAGCAGGCTGTAGAGGTGGGAGGCTGCCAGATGATGGAGACACTTGGAACCTTGCCCACTCCCCTTTCTTTCCCACTACTGAGCATTGTCTCCCGACCAGAAGCACCTGTCCCCTCCCTTAGGATTTGTCCACATCCCTGGAGGCAGATTTCTGTCTCTCTGGTTTTGTCTGTCTCTGTCTCTGTCTCTTGTCTCAGTGGAGACTGAACCCAGGGCTTCCACACTGAGCTATATTCTCGCCCCCTTTTTGTTTTTTATTTCGAGGTGGGGCTTTGCTAAGTTACTAAGTTGCCCAAGGCTGGATTCCAACCTTCAGAGTGCTGGAATTATAAAGGTATGCCACCGTGCCCAGTAATATCGTCTTCTTATTTATAACATGTCATTTAAATCCTCCCAGGTAATGCCCCCTCCTGCAACTCTCTTTTGGACCTGTCCTGGTGCGATAGGTACCCTCTCCCATGAGCTGTGCTTTTGCCAGGTTCAAAGCCGCTGGGTTGCCCCCCACCCGCCATATCACTCAGGAGTGCACCCCTGCCGCTCTCGCTGCAGGGCCCAAGGTGAGGCGGGCCGAGCCTGAGCTGAGCCCGGTAGGGGCGTGGCCTTTCGGGCGGGGGCGGTGCGGAGTCTCCCCCTACCTGTAGTGGGATCCGAAGCGCCTGAAAGCATTCCTGCAGAGGAACGTGCAGGGGTAGGGTGAGTCCAAGAAGAGGAGGGACCGGCTCCCCGCCGTCCCACCGGAGGGGTTACCCTGCGCCCCACTTAAGGCCTCCACTCCGAAAGGGGGAAATTGTCAGGAACTGGGTGACAACGAGCTCCATTTGGTAGGAGTCAAACCTACGTTCATTTTGAAATTGCAATTCTCTTGGGCAGTACTAGAGCCAGTCAATATTTTCCTGGCCTCACATTTTTCAAGGATCATTAGGCATGCGCTAGGAAAGCGGCCCAGATCCCACCCTCCGTCCTCCGAGTGTGGGGTCCCGGGAGCGTGGCGTCACTTACAGAGAGTCGAAAGGCAGGGGCTTCTGTCCATAGCGGTCTAGACTGGGGTTCTGGTTGAGGCAGAACTGGAACAGGCCACAGGGATGAGGGGCGTTAAACCAGGGGACAGAGAACCCCCACCCATGGCCCACAGCGCCCCCTACTGGAGCTTTTGAGCCTGGGGTCTGGGAGACCCAGCCCTCCGGTCCCATCTCCCCCGCTTTAGCCGCTCCCCACCAGGACTCCCGGGGACCGGTCAGAGCTCATCTTTTCCTACCCGCCAGCTCTGGGTCACATCTGGCTTCAAGTGCCGCACCGCGTAGCCGCTGAAACTCTCGACTAGGGAGAGAGCGCACTTTGGGCGCCCTTGAGAAAGCCCCGCCCCTCCGCGATAAGCCCCGCCCGCCCACTATCCAGCCCCGCCCACGCACGCAGAAATCACGCCCACCCACGCCTAAACCCCGCAGGTGGACTCGGAAGGCGCTCCCTCCACACAGGCCAGGCGTGTCCACAACGGGCCCCGCCCCTAGAACAAGCCCCAGCTCCTTTATCGGCCCCAGCGCCTCCATTGACTCAGGGTGGCTCCCCTGGCCTTGACTTGGACCTGAAGACCACTGCCGCCCCACGCCCCTCAGCCCTTTCAGTCTCCCCTGCTGAAGGTGCCCCAGCTACTCCCAGCTTTCCCGGTCCTGCCCGGCCGCGCCCCAGGGCATCCTCTGCAGCCGATAGACAGACCCTTCTTGTCCGGACAAGGCAGCTTGAACTCCCCGGCCGCGGACACGAAACGGGACCAGTCCTCGATGGCGCGTGTGAAGCAGGGCCAGTCGATCCTGTTGATGCCCGGCGCAATGGGCGCCAGCTTGCCCTCGCGGTACCTGCGGTGGAGCTTCCGGCCGGTCGCCGTGATGTCCTGTCAGGGTGATGGGGATCAGCACCACAGTGGCCGATGCAGCCGCCTGGGTCTTCCCAGATCACCCCATAGCCCTGAGCTGACATTTGGTTCATCTGACAGCGGGGGTGTTAGAAATGAGCGACCTGGATTGGGGGTGGGGGGTTGTCCCTAGGCAGCTGAGGACACGTGCAGGGAGTAGGTCACTGGGGTTGGATGTGAGCTAGTACCCTCGAGCAAACCCAGGGCCAAGGGCAAAGGACTCTCACCAAGCACTGCAGGGGTTTGTTGGGGACTCCCAAGAGTGTGAAGTGGGCATTGTCAAACTCATCTGTTGAAAGAAGACAAAGACAGAAAAAGAGGTGAAGCTTCCATCAGCAGTCATAACCCACAAGAGAGATTTGGCTCACACTATGCTTTACAACAAAAAAATTTTTTGAGGAGGGGGATGGCTTTTAAACTGGATGTGATGGTGTATGCCTGTGATACCAGCATTTTGGGAGACTGAGGCAGGAGAATTGCAAGTCGGAGCTCAACCTGGTAATTTAGTGATTTTTAACAAGACTGTCTCAAAATAAAAAATAAAAAAGGGACTAGAAATGCAGCTTGATCCTTGATCCTTGATTCACAAAATATTTTTTTGGTTGGCTTTTGAGGTATAAGATAAAATACTATCCATATTTCACCTTCTCCATATAGATCAAGATTTCAATATTAAAAAAAAAGAAGCCAAATGTTATGATTTAGATCCAGAATGACCCCCAAAACTCTTATTGCTCAGAAGTTTGATTTCTGGAAGATAACTGGATCATGGGAACCTAGAACTGAATGTGAAATTAGGAGGTGGGCCTGGTTGGAAGAGATGGGTTACTCAGGGTGCTACTGGAAAGGGCATATCTATCTGTCCTCAGCTCCTCCCTTATCTCTCTACTTCTTAGTCACCATGATGTGAGTAGCTTTCTTCCACCAGACCCTTTCACCCACCATACCTACCTTGGAGTCAATTGTCTATGGAATGAGTCCTCTAGAAGCTGCAAGTCAAAATAAACCTCTCCTCCTTTAAACTGTGGGTGTCAGATATTTGTCCCAGTGATAAGAATGACTAAGACACCTAAGAAGTACTAGAAGAAAATATGGGCAATTGTCTCTATAAACTTGGAATGGGAGAAGGCTTTATTAATTCTAACTTTAAAAGTCAGAAACAAAGAAAAGATCAAACTGGGTGCAGGGGTGCATGCTTGTAATTCTAGGCTTCCAGGAGGCTGAGACAGGAGGATCTCAAGTTCAAGCTCAGCCTGTGCAATTTAGCAACTTAGTGAAACTCTGTCAAAATAAAAAATAAGGTCAGGGTGTGAGCAGTGGTTGGAGCACAAGGTGGCTGCCTGAGGAGAGTGTGGAGGTGGTGGAGCAAGAATTGTGGCAAAGGGTGAACAATTCATGTTATAAAAAGATGAATGAGACTTCAGGGAAAATGGTGCAGTGCTGAGCAGCAGAGAAAGAGCCTCTCCAAGTTTTGCTGTCCAGACCCTGGAATACAGCAACATGAGGAAGAGAAGGAGGAGGGAGGTGAGTCCCATGCACGGGAAGGCTCCAAACTGAGACTTGAAGCCGATGGAGAGAGATAATTCAGGACTCCAGCAAAAATAAGAAAACCAGGGGAGGCAGCCCTGCCTGCCGGGGAGAAGCAGCAAGGAAGCCATGCACCTCCACCGCTGTATGCTGGCAGAGGCCCTGCCAGCTGGGGAGAAGCAGCCAGGAAGCTGTGCCACAGGAGACCCTGTTGGCCAGGGAGGAGCAGCAAGGAAGCCATGCAGTCCCCACCCACATTGTGCCGGTGGAGGACCTGTTGGCTGAGGAGGAGATCAATGAGGAGGCCACGCAGCCTCCCTGTGTGCTGGTGGAGGCCCTGCTGGCCGGGGAGAAGCAACAAGAAAGCAGCCGTTACCCTCCAGCCCCCCACACCTGTAAGCGATCGGATGTGGCACAGGCTGAGGTGATAATAACTAAAGTAGGGAAGCAACTTGACATTTGTGTTGTTTGATTGACTGTGCAGGCCTGGGACAGTACTCTGAGCAGCTATTTAGAAGATAACAATGTGCAACATGGTAACGATTGTGGATTTTCCTGCTGTCCTATCACTGTTCTGTTTTGTTTCATTTTACTGCTCTGTTTTATTCCCTTTAAAATAAAAATAAAAAATAAAAATGGCTGGGGGTATAGCTTAGTGCAAAGGCCCTAGGTTCAATTCCTAGTACAAAAGCAAACAAACAAACAAACAAAAATAAAACTACAGAGAAATAAACTTCTGCATAGCGAAAACATAAAAGAAGTCAAAAGGCAAATGAAAATTTGTTCCTACTAACTTTACAAATGAAAAGCAATTTCCCTAATTTTGAAATCTACAAATCAAAATAAAAGGGGAAAAATGCTTGTAATTGAATACATACAAAGTCAGAGCTTTCCCTAAAAATCAAGACTCCTGGATTCCCTTAGGAGCAGAAAATGGGAAGAGCTAATGATTTTGCTGATGCTTTGCACGAAGCGCAGTCAACCTGAGTCTGAGTCTAGCAGGCGCAGGTGTGGGTGCCCCACTACACCAGGGCTTCTCCTCTTGACTCATTCCCCACCCCCTCCATTGTGTGCTCCCACAACTGCGTACATGCATGTGCGTAAGTGGATGTGTGCTTGCGTGGATGCATGGGTACATATGTGTGTGTGTGTGTGTGTGTGTGTGTGTGTGTGCATGTGTGTGCCCTCCCCTGGCTACAGGGGTCTGGGTGGACATGTGAAGATCTCTGGTGTGTTTTGACATCTTCACCTGCCTGCCATCCAAGCAGGGACCTAGGTATCACCCTGAACCCTGCCCTCCCTTCCCCTCTTCTCTAACCTGGAAACAAATCCTGTTGACTTTATCTCCTAAATTCCATCTCTATCCATGCTGAGTTGTCCCTCTACCCCAGCCCACTTGTCCAGACTATTCATAGGAGGTGTGCAGAGGGCTCCTTCTCTCCCTGTTCCAGATGTAGGGGTGGGTGGGCAGGAGTTGTTTTTTTTTTTTTTGTTGTTGTTTTTTTTTTTTTTTTTTTTTTTTTGCGGCACTGGGGGTCAAACTCACAGCCTCGCGCCTGCCAGACAGGCGCTTAAGCTGCTGAGCCAAACTCCCAGCCCTAGTTTTTTGAGGCAGGGTCGCACTATGTAGCCCAAAACGGCCTTGCACTCGCATTGGGCAGGAGTTGTTCTTGTAATTATTATTATTCCTCCCACAGCAGGTGCCCACCTCTGCTCTCCATTTGCTCCATTAATAAGAACCATGAGATGCACACATGCACTCCAGTCCCTATCTCTGGCCACAGATGCCCTGTTCCTCCTCCGGACTCTGCCAGCAAGAAGGCCCTCTCTAGATGTGGCCCCTCAACGACCTTATAGCTCCAGAACTGTGTGCCAAAATGGACCTCGGTTTTGTTAAACTTTAACATGAACAGTGATGTTAGCAGCACCGGCAATCCCGCTTGATGGAGAAATACGATGTGCCAGGTATGGTTCTGGGTTCTTTTCCTGTCATCTCATTTTAGTCTCACAACAGCCTTGGGGGCAAGCCCTGTCATTGCCCCCATTTCACTGATAAGGACGTAGAGGCTCAGACTTTGTTTGGGGTTTCTGGGCAGAGACTAGCAGAGCTAGTCGCTCTTTCATTTGTTCATGGCTTCTTCCTCCAAGCTCTCTTTCCTTCCCTATCCATCCCTCTGAAGGCCCACAGGGCCCCAGCGCTGCTGGCAGGTGAGGCAGCCCCACCTTTGCGGCAGTAGGTGGTGGACTGGCAGTGCTCGTCCGAGAGGCAGGCCTTGGTGGTGTCCATGTCCATGCGGCGCAGCGTGGGCAGGGCTGGGTGGTAGAGCTGCTGCTTCACGCCGGCCAGCTGGTTGCGCTGTCTCTCCATCGGGAGCAAGATGGCTGGGGACGCGTACACGTGGGTGGAGCCATCGTCCCAGGGCACCAGGTCAATGATGCGAGCCATACCTAGGGAGCAGAGGGCACAGTGAGGCTCACTCTGAGCTAAGCCAGTCAGGTACCCTTGCTCGGAGGAACACAGCCTTTGCCGGTGCTCATTCGCCTCCCTGTCAAGTATTTATTGAGTACCTGCTGTATGCTCACTTCTCAGGAGTCCCAGGTACCCCGGCAAAAGACATGAATGCGCACACACCTAGGTACACAGAGGCTGCGCTTAGTGACAGAGGGTGTGTGTCTGCTAGGCAGGAGTCCACACAGGGAATGGTCTAAAAGAGGTGGCATTTGAGTCTGTTAAATAATTTGAACAGGAAAAAGCAGTAGTGAGTGGATTCAAAGTGTAACTCAGAATGGCTCTAGGTGACCAATTCTAGATTTGGCTTAGCTAAGAATCTGACATTTACCAATATTTCTACAGAAATGACTTATAAGTGTTTTAAAGAAGATGAGAGATATGATAGAGTTGAACTAGAAAAGCATCGCCCCTTTTAAAAAGAAGATGTTCTCAGGAGCCCCTCTTGGTCATTTATACTTTAGTAAGAAGTTGTTGACTCAACTGGCTTTCTTTCCAACCCTGAGTTAGAAATGAGAGATGGGGTGGGAGCCCAACACACAGGAGGAGAGAGGAGCTGGGACCACGGAGGATCGGGGAGGGCGTGGTGGCAATGGGAAGCTGCCTCAGGAAGGAGCTGCATGGAGAGGGGCAGGAAATGGAGCTCAGAGAGGAACAGAGGGCTTCCTGCCTCTGACCCACCGACAGCAGCTACCTCATCTGCAAGGCACGGGCCGAGTACACAGACTTGCGAAGACTTTCTGCTCTTGTGACCGCTTAATAGGCAGAAGAGGAAGGAGGTGGGCTGGGCTTTATGACAACAGAAACAATGCTCACTGCAGCCTGATTGTGAGGACACCGCTCCTAGGCAACCTGGAGACTGCAGGCTCTGGGAAGGGCTTGTCACCAGGGCCACTCTGGCCTGGGTGCTCCCTTCCTCCCGGGCAGAGGGAGTCAGGCATCTTGGGAAGTATCAGAGAGGGAGCTGAGCTCCCTTGAAGTGACCAGGCCAGGGCAGGCCAGGGGTGGCTGCTGAGCCTAACCCAGGATATGTGACCCTGAGCTAGTTACTGTCTCTCTCTCCGGGCCTCCAGGCTCCTGTCTGTTACAGACAAGGACTCTAGGTCTTGCATTAGGGAGCCTAGGAACTGGGTGGGCTGGTCCCTCCCTGAAACCTCAGGGGAGAGCACCTGAGGTGTCTGGGAGCTTTTGGGGCTCTAGGGGTGGAGATTAGCTGTGGCCAGTACCAGGCTCAGTGTGAGGATCAGGGAGCTGTGGCCTCAGCAGGCTAGGGATTAGCAGGTGATACTCCACCGCCTGCCGTCCCCGGGCTTCCTCCCTCCGTGGAAAGCTTGCTTGCACTCGGTACCCTGCACCCAGGCCCATCTGCCTTTGCCCTCTTCCCCCTGCTCCCTCGGAGTTCCAGCTATCTCCAAGTTTCCCCCAGGGAGCAGGGGGTACACTTCATCTGAGCCCAGGTGGTGGTATCCTCTGATCACCCCCACCAACATTGTCACAACTCCCGGGCTTCACCACACCCCACTTTCAGATTCTGGCAAGTGTGCCACCTGCACCTTGTTGCCCAAACAACACTCCCAACACCTCCCTTTGCCTTCCCCCTTCTCTCCTCCAACTTTTACTGCTATCAGCCTAGCCGAATGCTGTCCCTGTTCCCTGTCAGGCCAAAGGCAAAGGTGACTATTACTGATGACACAGGCCACCACTTGCAGGCCCAGCGAAGAGCCAAAGAGCCCTGACTTCTGTTCTTGCAGAGGTTTGTCTGGAATGGCTGTGGGGAGTAACTATGGCCCCTGAAGCCTGGGATCCTAACAGGGGAAGGACGGCAGCCACTTTGAGCTTTGCCATTGGCTTTGGCCTTGTTGGCAGAAACAGTGTTCTCCTACACCTCTGGCCTTGTGGGCTGTGTATCAGGAGTCTCGAAGCCCTGGTTTGGAGGGAGAGCCCAGGGGTATCCAAGTCACAAATTAGCTTGTGCCTCCTGACCAGCTTCTGCTCTCGTACCTGCTGCTGTTAAACAACTACACATGTTCTTTCCAAATCTTGTTCAAAACCATCACACATGTTGTGGTCTGAATGTGCATGGCCCCCCAGAATTCACGTGTGCAAACCTAATCTCTGATGCAATAGTATTACTGGGTGGACCTTTGGGCAGTAATTAGGTCATGGGCACTCTAGCCCTGTGAATGGGATTAGCGTCCTTATAAAAGAGGCTCAAAGGAGCTTGTTCACCCTTTTTACCATGTGAAGATACATAGATGGCACTGTCCCTGAGGGACGAATTCTTACCAGACAACGAATCTGCCTTTCTCTCCAGCCCCTAGAACTGCGAGCAATACATTTCTGCTGTGTGTAAATTACCCCTGCCAAGGTGTTTTGTTATAGCCTCCAGAATGGACTAAAACCATAGGCTTCCTTGGCCCATCCACAATCACTTCTTAACCTCTCCTTTCACCACTCTGCCCTGCACTCACTAAACTCCAAGCCTGCAGGTGCCTTTCTGTTCTCAAGTCTCCACCCAGGGCTGGGGATTTAGCTCAGTGGCCTAAGTGCCTGCCTGGCAAGCATGAGATCATGAGTTTGATTCCCGGTACAAAAAAAAAAAAAAAAAGTTTAAAAAAAATCAAGGCTTCACCCAGATCTTTCCCCAGCCCAGTCTTCTTGTTTTTCGTATCTTGAAGCTCAAATACCTACTTCTCTTAGAGACTCGCCTCCCCACTGCCTGTCACATCCCATACACATCTCTGTTGGGTTTTTTCTTGTCTCGGGATACTTTAAACTACTTTCCTGTCATTCTGGAGGGCAGGTCCTGAGTCTTCTGTTCCATGTGCCAAAGCTGGCCCACTGCCAGCTGCATGGGAAGAGATTCAAAAATGTTGCAGATGGTCAGGCCCCTGCCCCTTTGCCAAACATCCCTTCTACTAAGGTCTCTCTTACCAAGGTGCCTGCCCCTTGCACCTCCTCCCCCTAGGTCTCTGGTTCCCCTGAGGTCCAGCCACAGTTCCCCACAGATTCAGTACAGTCTGTTACCTGCCAGTCCTTGGAACCTGTCATAGGTAATTTTGGGCATCAACTTGACTGCACTAGGGATACCTAAAGAACTGGTAAAGCACACTTCCGGGGGTGTCCATGAGGGTATTTCCAGAGAAGATTGGTGGGTAGTTCAGCAAACTAAGTGGAGAGACCTGCCCTCAGTGTAAGTGGCATCATCCAATCCACCCAGGACCCGGATGGAACAGGAAGTGGAGGAGGGGAAAACTGTCTGGCTCTTCTTCTGTGGGCTGGGTGTATTTTTCTGTGCTGCAGCCCTCAGACATCAGGATTCTGTGACTTATATGGGCTGTTGTCCTAAGGCTCTTGGGCCTGAGGTTTGGACTAGGGTTGTACTGTGGGCCTGCCTGGTTCTGAGGCTTCATTTTCTGTTTCTCTGGAGAACCCTAATAAGAATGGAACCATGGCCATTCTGGAAAAATTTGAGCCATTGAAGACTGCCAGCTAGAAAGAGACTGCTGAGTACCTAAAAAGGACCTGACATAGGACTAAAAAGATGAGGTACACCCTTGGCCCTGCTGAGTTGACAAGACACTGGCAATTTGAAGCATCTCCCAGAACCACACGGGACCCCAAATTCTTGTTCTTGCAGCAGCCACTCAGTGGCTTGGGCAAGGCATATGGGGAGCCAGGCCTTGGTGCCTGGACAGCTTCCCTACCAACCAAACCTCAGGCACAGGTCTTTATCGGATGCTTGCTTGGGGGTTGTTGCTGGTATCCCAGGCATTAATGGCCTCTTCTCTACCCTGCCCCCCTTCGGTACCTGTTAATCCTTTGCTCAGCCTGGCTGTTCCTAATTAATCCCTGTGTGTCCCAGAGGCCAGCTACGAGTGACAGCAAGAAGGCAATTCCTGGCTGTTGGTTGGCATCTGAGCAGGTAACTTGGGGAACCCCATGATCAGCTCCTAGAAAGACATTTGGGTGTGATAAAATAGACGAGGCAGGACACCTGTAGCTTCCCTTTTCTCTGCAGGGCTCTAACTTCAGCACGCATCAGAACCTTTGGGGCAGCTTGTGAAACACAGATTCCAGGATCCTCAAAAGACTCTGGGGAACCTAGGATCTGCATGTTCTCCTGGTCCCCAGAAGGTTCTGAAAATGCTGGTAGTCTAATACTATAGTTCCCTGGGATGCCACCCCCAGGCCCTCTTCTGGCCTGAGCCTCCCTCATCAAAGCAAGTCAGTTGGGGCATAGCAGCAAGGTGGGGTTCGGGGCAGCCACCAAAGTTTCCATTCAGAAGAACTGGCTGTGTGTAGGGGAACAAGAACAATTGGACTTGGAGGCAGACTCTCTAATCATTTCTAGAAGGTTCAGAAATGCAAGCCAGAATTGCTGCCAACCAGGAAATGACCTATAGGTGTGGCCTGCAGAAGAGACCAACGCTGGACAAACATCAGTATCCTTGGGACAGATGAGGGACAGCTGGAATTGGGCAGACCTGGGTGCAAACTCAGCTTAGCCACTCTCTGTCCCTGTCACCTTGGGCAATTCTGTTGACCTGACTATGTCCCAGGATGGAAATTCTTATCTATCTCCTTGGGGCCAGGGATATGTTGTGGTGAGAAGGAGGATGGTTACAATCAAGGCAGGGAGAGGGTTTAGCTCCATTCTGGCTCTCAGAGCTCTCTGTGGCTGGCTGAGGGCCATGGCATTTGCCATCCCAAACGTGACCTTGGGCTCTCCCAACTGGGAAAATCATGGTGTCCACCCCCAGCAGGGACACGGAAGACCAAAGGGGTCATGTCTGGCCCACATTTACCTTTTGGAGGCTAATCTGCCTCCCCACTCAGTACTCTGCAAGCACCACGGACTCTCCCAGAAGAAGTTGGACTGCAGAGGCCAGAGAGCAGGCACAGAGGTCAGGCAGCATGGCCAGGGACTCTGGGGAGCAGGGCCCTGGGCCTGCACTTTCCCACCTGCAGCCAGGGTCCCTGGCAGAGATGGGCAGAGAGCCATGGCCTTGGTCAGGTCCACATCCATCATGGCCTTGGAAGGGGATACATGGCACTGGCAATGTTCGTATACTGACCTGCATGCCGGGCTAGGTCATCCTGCAGAGATGTAGGGACACAGTTTGGTGGTCCCTATTTACTGAAGATACAAAAGCCAGAAACTGAACATGTATGTATAAGGTAGGACTGAAATGTCATTGTAAACCATGACAAAGAGATTAAACTGATATTTTATTTTAAAAATAAAAAAAATCATGAACATAAGTTAATGTTATCTTAAGCAACAGTTTTTTTCCATTCATACTCATATTTTTTTCATACATTACTCACAATGTATATTTTTAAGTTATCATGAGATTATGCAACACATAGTGTTTTCACTTGACACCCCCACAGTAGTCCTGGCCAACTTTTTTTGAAGCTGGCAGCATGTGCCAGTCACTGTTCTGAGTATGTTGTCCTTATCAATTCAGTTTATCTTCACAATCTGCCCACGGGAGAGGTGCTATCAATATCCCCATTTTACAGGCAAGCAAAACTGAGGCACAGGCAATCTAATGAATTGATCTGCACATGACTTAACTCCAGGGTATGGACATCTTCCCATTCTAACAGATTTGCTTCTTCCTTTTCAATGGGTCTGTGTATTTCATTATTGGGTATATTGTAATTTACTGAATACATGCCCTTCCTACAGATGTATGTGTATATATATATGGATCTGAGTAATCCCTGAACATATAATTGCAGAAATATTTTCTTAAAGATGACGAACAGAAAAAGAAACATGTAACCCACAAACATGGCCAATAGATGACAGGAATAATGGTCATCTGTTCCATACAGGTGTCAGGATGTTGGGCTGGGTCCAGAAGGTGCTGCCTCAGCCCCCAGGGACCCCTCAGAAGAACAAGATACAGGAAGAAGAGGAAACAGAAGCAGGGCCAGAGCTAGTGCTGGACCCAGACGCAGACCCAGAGCCTGATCCCAAAGCAGCCCCCAAGGAGGCTGAGCCAGAGGGCAACTCCCTGGTGAGAAGCAGGGGGTTGGGGGTGGCGAAGAGCTGGGAGGCTGAGCTGCTGCTTGGGGAATTAGAGCTTGGGTTCTCTGCTCCCCATGGGCCTACAACAGAGAAAGAAAGTTGGAACCAGTGATAATAGTTGCTAGTCCAGCACACACATATGAGGACGCCAGGCCAGCAAGAGGTCAGGGCTGGCTCATGACAGTTTTTATAAAAGGCCGGATAGTAAATATTGTAGGCCTTGTGAATCATGCCATCTCTGCCACACAGCTCTGCCATTATAGTGTGGAAACAGTGAGGGATAATACTTAAACAAAACTGTGTTTCAAGAAAACTTTATTTACAAAAAGCAGATTGGGTATGGCCACCCCTACCTCTAGAGTCCACAGGAGAGCCACTCAAAGGACCCAGTGCATGAACTGTTTATCTTCAGTCCATGAGGAGAGTAGGAACATGCTCAGAATAAAATCTACTGTGTAAATCTACACTCTAACTAGGTACCCTGTTAGTTCAAGGGATATTTGTTTTGTACTAACAGTTTCTTCAATGAAGGAAGCAGGGAGTTGATATACATTCTGGTGGGAACTACTGAATCATCATGGACAAGTAACAGTTTGCAGATTGGCACTGGGGCTTGCACCGCACAGTGAGGAGCATTTTTCTAGGACTTTCCTTCAAGCATATCAAAACTTGCTGTTCTGCATCCCATGAGGTGCCTGAAGACAAGGCCTTTTGCAGCTCAGGCAAACAGATTTGATTTAGCTCCTAAATGATGCTCAGTCCTGTGCTCAGTGCCGAAGGCATGAAGATGAATAAGGCACTGGCCCTGGGGCCAGCAGACAGTTGCCCAGTTAGCCCATTCTGCCAGGAGGCTGGGGTGACGAGGGAATGTGTGAGTCCCAACTTGGAGCTTCTAAAAGGGCGAGCAAGTGTATGAGACCGAGAACTGAGGGGCTCTAAAGTCAGGGTCATCACACTGGGGGTTAGAAGCAGGCAGGAAGTACTTCCTAGATGCAAAGGGCTGGGCAGAATTCTCACCTGGGGAGGGGCTGAGGGCGGGCATTTGTGGTGGGGGAAACCCTTTTCTAGGGTAGTACGGGTCATGTTTAGGAAATGGGCATAGGGCATGTGTGTGTGCACATGTATACGTACATGTATGTGTTTAGTGCGTCATTGGTATTATATCTGTGTGCACATAAGGGCATGTCAGCCAATGTGTGAGCATTTATGTGTATCTTATGTACATAAGTTTGTGTGCATTCAGTGTGCCTGTGGCTCCGTGTTTATATGTGACATATTACTGTGTGTCTATGTAAATTTGAGTATGTGAATATATTCATGTTTTATATGCATGTATGTTTGTGTTCATAAGTGTGTACACACATATTCATGTCTCTGTAAATATGCATTTTGTGTGTATGTACATGGGTGCTCATATATATAGATGCAGAAGTTTGTGTTTGTGTATGCACATATGTGTGCCAGAAAATATGCACAAATATGTATGACTATTTATATGACTGAGCATACTGAGCACATACATGTTTATGCATGTACATATGTATATATATATATATATATATATATATATATAGAAAGAGAGAGAGGCATGCAAATGCACCTATGTGAATGCACATGTCTGCATGTCTACACTGGCAGGTTTATACGTATATGTGTGCCAGCATGCATGCATGCATGTGTGTATATGCTTGGTTATATGTGCTGCTATGTGTATTTTGTAGCATACATGAGTGTGTGCATATGTATGTGTGTATACACTTGGCATTTGTATATGTGTTCACATGTGTGTGCATATACACTTGTTGGTATATAAGGTACACATGCATTTGTGTCACTGTATATATGCCTACACATGTGTGTACATGCTTACATTTGTGTGTCCGTGCACATATATAAATCCATGTGGAAGTGTGCATTTGTGTGCACATGCATGTTTGTCTGTACATGTGTGCAGGTGCAGGCAGTAGCAGGAGGTGCGGCTGCAGAGGCAGAGGGTAGAGGCAGAACCCTGACTGCTGGAGAGGAATGGGAAGTTGGTGCCAGCAGGAGGGTGGGCCCTGGCTGAGTGAGGGAATGGGGTCTGCTCCCTCCTGCTTCCCCTGAGCTTGTCCCAGGCCTTCCTAACTAACTGCTCCTCCCTCTTCCCAGGTCAGTGAAGTGGCACAGCTCCCTGGGAGATATGACAGGCCTGGAAGGCTGGGAGGTGGGAAAGAAGGTTTTGCTCTGGGTGTGGGACTCCTAGAACTTGGGGAAAGGGAGAATCCCAGGTGGAAAGTGAGGCCACCAGAACTTACAGAGATGGTCAAGGGATGGGGGCTATGGGGTCCCTTGGGGTGGATGAGGGGCCCCTGCAGAACCAGACAGTCTTAACTACAGTTTATATGGTCTTGTTTGAATCCTCCAGTCACCTGAAGAATCAGCTAATGGAAAGAAAGTGGCTGCGGCTGATCCCAGCCTTCAGGGTGAGTGCTGGAAGCCCTGGCAGAGCCTCGTGGCAGCCCATTCTACAGATGAGGAAACTAAGGCTCAGAGAAGCTTGGGATGGGCTCCTGGAGACTTTTCAGCTGAGCTTAGCGGGAATCCTGGTCTTTTGAACCTTGGGGTTCTTCTTGTTCTCCTGCTGCTGACAGTCTCCCCAGTGGAGTAGAAATGGGCCTTTCCGAGGGCCTAGAGCTAAAGTCTGGGGCTCTCTTTTTCAGAGACCCAGGAGGCTGTCCGTCCTCTGCCCACAGCCCTGCAGGCCCAGGTCACAGTGATTCCCATTGTGAACAGGTAACCTCAGCACTCTCCCTCTCCCTGGGGCTGGGACCCCCACTCCCCTCCTAGCCAGTGAGCCACTGTGGAGGGGAGGGTGGCACTGTGTTCTGGGCTGGAGCTGTGTGAGCAAAGGCCCTGTGACATCTTGGGAATTGGCTGGGGAGAGCTTCAGGGACCATGGGGGTCTCCTGGACCAATTGGGCATCCTGACCTGGAGAAATGGAGGCTGGTGCTGCAGTAATGGGTGCCCCTTCTTGGGAGCTCAGGGCTGTCTCAGAGCTGGGCTGATTTCAGGGCTTCTGATTTTCCTAGCAAAGCTAGGAACCTGCAC
>RJWM01010028.1:0-65317 GCA_004363535.1 Dasyprocta punctata | reverse complement strand
GGCTTCACACAGTTATAATAACTTTCAGCACAGATTGTCAGGAGATGGTGTGCTAGTGGTTGAATCCAGGGCCTTGTATGTGCTAAGAGTGCTTTCTACCACTGACTTACATCCGTAGCCCAGGTTACATTTAATTACAGTTTTGGATACTGAACACAGGCCTGTGGTGTGGCTTAGAGTACATGCTCAACATAAGGCCCCGGGTTCAAGCCCACACCAAAAAACCCCACATTATAAAATATAAAACACTATGATGTTTAGAGGCAATCTCTGTTGTAAACTCCTAATGAATAGTTTGTGCGTCTTTGAAAAGTCTTAGCCTAAGTATAAAGTGTCAGAAAATTCTGACTAAAAAACTATTTTTACTACTTTTGTGTTTTGAATATATAGGTAAAGTGTTATAATTGCTAAATTAAGAGTCCTGTTGGTCATTTGCATTCTTGTTTTTGTTACATGAACTTTGGCAGACTGTTCTAAACTGACTGGTTTTTCTCCTGGCAGCAAAACACTGGTAAACAAATTTCTAAATGACTATTGAAGTTAATTTAAACTATCATGGTTCTTTGGGTTTGCCTCCAGTGAGTCTTTATAAATCTAAAACAAGATAGTCATCACTTGTAGTTAATGATGTTCCTCTAATAATGTGTTTTTGTATATTTTGCTGCCATTTTGTTTATTTGCTTGCACTACTGGGGATGGAAGCCAGGTACTTCTGTGTACTGGTGCTGGGCCAGTGCTTTAGTCCACTGAGCTGAACCTACAGTCCTTGTCTTGGGTGCTTTTAAAAGAATATCTTAAGTTGATTCTGAAACAAATCAACATGCTGCCTTTCAACTAGCAAAATTGTTTAAATAAATGTTAGCTCCTGGTTAGTGTTTGTAAAAACATAATTATATGTATCTTTTATTAGCTGCCCTCAAATAACTTGTCTATACCATTAAAGTTTAGGGGTGACCTTTTATGCTAGGATTCTCAGCTTCGTTGGGCCTTCTCTTTGTTTTCTAAAAGTGTAGTGTTCTTTTATATAGAGTCACAGTTTTTTCTGTTCATTGCCTGCCGAAAAGTTTGGGGAGAGTGTCTTTGAGAAATTAGATACTTTATTAATTTTTAATTTTTTTTGTGGACGTTTGAAAATCGACCAGATGTGATGTCTGTCTCTTAAAAATGTATTTCTAAGTGAATTTTTTCTTTTTTCTTTCAGTGTGTAAAGGTTGCCATAAAGGACAAACAAGTAAAATACTTTATACACTACAGTGGTTGGAATAAAAAGTGAGTATTAGATTTTGAAAAGCAGTTTGTGTGCAGTTTTAATGTAACATGGTATATATTAAAGTGAAGATTTTTTTTTTTTTTTTTTTTTTTTTTTTTTTTTTTGTCTTTTTGAGACAGGTTCTTACCATGCAGTTCAGACTGGCCTTGAGCTCACTTTGTAGCCCATGCTGATCTTGAGCCTGCAATGGTCCTCCTGCCTCAGCCTCCCAGGTGCTGGGTTACAGGCGTGCACCACCACAACTAGCTTAAAAACCTATATTTTTAGAATTAAAAAAAAGCTTTGAAATTAGCTAACCCAACCATTTTATCTCTCTGTCTATCTATCTATCATTTATTTATATTCATGCATTCATTGGAGACACTGTCTGTAGTCCAGGCTGGCCTCGAACCCCTGGTGATCTTCCTGAGTGCTGGGACTACAAGTGTGCACCAGCATTCCCAGCTGGCTTGACTGTTTTGGCCGTTGTTATTTTAAATCAGTTAATACTCAAAGCTACTTGGATTTTGCTGCATAGAAAGGAGAAAAGTATAAAAATTGTTTTGGGCTGGATGGCATATGCTTGTAACAGAATTTACAAACTTTCTGAAGTTTGGAAACAGGTTGACAAAGTGTTTTCATGTTTTTGTTTAATGATGTTTTGTCCTTCAAAGATAACATTGCCAGTAACTACTTCTCAAGTTGCTTTTTAGTAAATAGGTTTGTGCTTTGTGTAACCCTACGGGACTTTAGTACCTGGTTTTTACTATGGGAGCAGTGCCATCTGATTTCATGAGTACTCTGTTGCTATGGGAGGAGAATTTTTCTGTTGTCTGTTGGCCCTGTGACTTTGGTGGTTTCATAATGCCCTATCCAGGCGACCAACCCAGTTGATTTTGTTAGGGATTGTTTTTATAGATCGAATACTCTTAGCTAAGGAGTATCAAGATCAGTCACTCCTCCTTGATTAGTATAGTTGTGGAAGAGTGGAAATCTAAAATGCATTATTTCTGATAATGATAAGTAGATATCATTAGTACCTCAAAGTGACCCCATCGTTCTATATTTTAAATACTGAGAAATTGAAATAATTGAAGAACACTGGATTTTGTGTTCTAATAAACAGTCATTTGAAATTCTAATATACAGGAAACAGGAAAATTTAACATGTACTTCTAGTGTATCTCAAAAATAAATTGTTAAAACTGAACTTCAGTATTTAATAATTATGATTATATGATTATCATAATTATATTATGCTTTACAAATTGATATTCTACTGATAGCTAGGCAATAGTGTCTTATTTATGCTTAGTGAGTAGGAAAATTAAAGTTCATACAGGATATCAAAGAGAGAAACAAAGGAAATTCCACAGGTGTAAGTCAACTCTCCTACCTCTTAAACACTTTGAAAGAAACATTTTAGAATTTCATGTTAGTGGCTGTAAATACATCTTTTTAGTGTGCTTTCATATATAGTAAATATTTTGTGTAAAATTACACATAGATGTGCGTTAGTCAAAAGCTAGATTTTAAGTGGCTTTTTTGTATCTTGTCAGAAAATTGTGGAAATACCAAATACTTACATTTTCTGGCTTTATTGCTTTAATAAAATAACATCCCCCCCCCAATATATTATTATAGTCTGGTAGCAGAAAGAAATGGTAGATTTATAAACGTTGATTTTGCCTTTAGGTAGGAAGTATTTAAAGAAACCTTTAAATATAAACCTATTTTGAAAAGCGGAAGGGTTATGTAGATACCCAGCAAATGTGTGTTTTTTTGTTTTTTGTTTTTTTTTTTATTCACTGCTGTTGTTTACGTTCTGTCCATGGGTTTTGACTTTGGGAGATTTAAATACCAAGATACCTTTGGAAAACTCTGAAATTTTGTGCTTAACCTGTGTGAAAGTATCTGAGCCTTTGGCTTACATTATTACCCTAATACAGTTATTCTTCAGAGTAAAGGATGATGTCCATTGCATTTTTCCTTTGATTCAGTAAGGATTTTCAGCTCTTTTCATGTAAAGGAAACTTTTTTGACTTGGTTTTTTATATGAAGGTGCTTACTTAGGTAAACTATTAGCAAAAGAAGGGATTTGTAAGGTTTTAAAATGGAACCTCATGACTGTTAAAATTAGCTTGTTCCCCTTGATTTAGAGAGAATTGGAGTAAACATACATTTTTTTAAAAAATACCTCATTTTGATAGTGGTTTGTAGGGTATCATTTTTTAAAACCATACAGTAGAACTTCAATCCCCAAATTGCATTTTTTACATTTAGTGTGTATAAATATATATATAATTTTCTTTTTTAAACGTTTTTCAGAAGCACAGTAGATACTAAGGTATTTCTAAATATTCCATTTATAAGTGAATCTTAATAATAGTTAAGCTAAATTCTGCACCTAGTTACTGAGATTACTTTGTACTATGCTGTCTGTATCAGAAGTGCTGTGAGGCCCAGGCGCTCTGAAAACACTTTGAAGACACATGAGGATATTGTAGCCCTTTTTCCTGTTGCTGAAGGAGCTCCCTCAGTACACCACCCCCTCCTGACCTCTAGGTAAATGCATGTTTTAAAGTTTTCTCTAGGAAATCATGTTGAGATTGGTTTATTTTTTTTCTTTTTGACTGTATTCTATTAAGAGGTCAGAGACTGGACTCATTAAATAAAAGCCTAGTACCTTGAGAGTACACCCAGTTGTGTCACTAAAGGAGCTCCATCAGCAGGAGAAAAGACTCGTTTTGTTCAAAAAAGTTGGGCATTCCCTAAGAAATACCTCCTTTTGTTATCCTCTTTGGAGGGAAAGCACACCAAGAGAAATTTATGTTTTAAAAGAACTTTGTGACATACCAGAATGCCTTATCAGCATTTTAAGAGCAGTTAAACTTTTTAATGTTCAGAAAACCTTCTGTGGTAGCCTTGCACATTAGTATATTCATTTAGGAATGAAGGAAAGTGAAGAAAAGTATACTGTAGTTTGATAAACCATTAAAATACCTAACGTTCCTGAGGTATCTAGATGGTAAGTATCATCGAATTGGTAATGTGTTCCTGACATATGCCTTGAATGTTTTTGTGTGTTTAGGGGTTTTCGTGTTTTTACATTTAATCTCATAACAGCTCCATGTGATAGGTACATCTAGATAAGGCAGAGAGAACTGTGTAACTCTGTACTGTTACATGCAGCTAACAGACCTGTTGGTTTTATTATGATTCCATTTATTGTGGGCTCTTATGCTTGACCTTTGGCAATTAAAAGTTTAACATAGAGCTTTAATTCTGTAAGTGATGGTGCACATTTTAGAGCTTTCAATAATAGAATAGCCCATGCAGCACATGTGCATAGGGTTCACCACCGACTTAAAAGTCTTAGGTTAAGTGTCATGTTCTTAGGACATTTCTGAAAATGATGTGCGTAACCTGATGTTTGGACTCAGTTTAGATTTATTTTATTGTATTTTATTATGTACCAGGAATTGAACTTGGGACCTTGTGCTTGCGCTTATGCCGCTGAGCCTTGATTTAGATTTAAAAGGCTGCTTTGAATAAAATTTTCCTTTACAGACTCATTCGATTATCTATTTATTTATTTATTTATTTATGTATTTTTGGTACTGGGAATAGAACTCAGTATCTCATACTTGCCAGGCAGGTACTGCACCACTGAGCTATATCCCTGGCCCTCATTAGATTTTTGTTTTCATTGAAACTGGATTTATACCATTAGTTCAGCAAATGATTTCCAAGAAATCTGAAGATTTGCTTCTTGGATCTCTAAAAATTGATTGGAGGATAGAGTATGAATCGTAATAAAAATACTTGTGAATGATACTTTAACTCTTCTCTTTTTAGTTGGGATGAGTGGGTTCCAGAAAGCAGAGTACTCAAGTATGTGGACACCAATCTGCAGAAACAGCGAGAACTTCAAAAGGCCAATCAGTAAGTTTGTTTTGAGAAATGAACATTGAGGAGAAATGACTGTAAAATAGATTTTGAACATGGAATGGACAATCAGTCTTGTTAGCTGCCTGCCTATAAAATGATTTTAGGCATTTGTCAGCCAGCTGTGTTAGCCGCTTTTACTTCAAGTGATCAGACAAGCCTTTATCCATCTCATTGTTTGGATGTGCCCTTGTAGCATGGTGGAAACAGCAGAATGTTGGTGGAGATGTAAACTGTTAATGTTCAGCATCTCGGTAATTAGCTTGTTTCTGAAAACATATTGAGGGGGAAGCCCTGCAAGACTAGTCAGTTGAGTAATTGTTCTCTTTTAATTTCAAAGCTGAAATATATAAATACTGAATGAGAAAATGGATCTAATTGAAAGAAAATATAAGGATTAGTGAATTCTCAAATACAAAAACAAGTTTCAGTTATATGAAACTTCTGTTTATTTATTGAGGTTTTTTGAATCAGGGTCTTACTATGTAGTGCAACTGGCCTTGAATTCACTGTGTAGCCTAGGCTGGCTTCAGACTCAATGTACTCCTGCTTCAGACTCCTGAATATTGGGATTACAGGCATGCACAACCACTCCTGGCCCAGAAACACCATTTATTATGGTTACTTTTTTACCAACTTTGATATCAGTGGCTCCAGAACAGTGATGGTGAACCTTGTAGAGCGTTCAGTGACAATAACCCACTGCAGCATGTGGATTGTAGGTTCACCACCAGTGCTCTAGAAGAACCAAGTTTTAGGCCTTTTATTCTTGAATTTTTTGTTAGGTTTTAGTAAATGTATTGTCTCTCTGTCTACCTTGTTTAAAACTTTGTACCAGAAAGTATATATGCTTGGGAACCTCAGTTTGAACAGATTCCAAGTGGAATCAAGGTAACACAACATTCTTTTTCCACATAAATGCTTATTTAATGATAACCTGACAACTTATTTTTGAAGGGAGCAATATGCAGAGGGAAAGATGAGAGGGGCTGCTCCAGGAAAGAAGACATCTGGTCTACAGCAGAAAAATGTTGATGTGTAAGAAGCTCTGTCCTTGCTTTGGTTTTGCATACTGTTTTATAAGTATAATTCAAAGTTCATCATGTTTTAGAGTTTAAGAGGTTTGGAACATTGTTGGGACTTTAATGCCATTGAGATTCCATTCCTTAGTACATGCAGAATTTTTTATTTTTCTTAATCTTCTTCATTGTGGTAAAATACTCATAAAATGTACTATTGAAACCACGGGGGGCTGCCTGGCAAGCGCAAGGTCATGAGTTTGACCACTGGTACCAAAAAAAAGAAAAGAAAAAAACTGCTTGTAATTCGTGTGAGATTTCAGTCTTTTTTAGGGTTTTTGTCATTTAAGTGGAGCCTTAACAGTTTATGTTTTATGGGCATGTATAAGTAAAGTTCATGGTTTAATCTGACTCAGAAATACAGTCTCAAAAATAAAATGTTTTGGAAAGCAAAACTAAATTATTGGGATAAATGTCGGCTTTGAAATTTTTTTTTTGGTAGAAAGTTTATTAACTGTATACTTACAACATACAGTAGTAATATAACCTTGGAAGGATATTCTCTAAAGTTCTTGCTTTATTTTTCTGTTATTTGCTGGAGATGAAAATTTAATCATCAAAAATCCACAAAAACCATGCTTGTTATTTCATTTTACTCAAGGCAATATTTTGTTGTCTTATTTAACCCTGATGAAAGGAAATTGAAACAGTTGCAATAAATAATTACATTTTTCTCTCCTTTTAGGAAAACTAAAAAGAACAAACAAAAAAGTAAGACTGTTTCTTAAAATTAACTTATTTTGTCTTTATAACATTTGTATTTTAAATTCACTATTTTAAGAGCTGTGACATTTTGAAGATAAGCTTAAATTTCTCAAATATGAATCACAACAATGTTATAGGTATATATACATAGTGGCTAAGCCCGATCTTTTTACAGCACATGGAGAAACTTGTAAGCATTTAGTTATTTTCATCTGCTTTAGCCTTAATGGCTCTCCCTCAGAAAATAGCATTTTTATTAAATGACAGATGGTGATAATATTAAATGTTGCCTGTTGGGTAGGAGGGCTATTCCTAAAAGTTGTATTTTTGGTGGAAATATGACTTAGATTCATGTAATACCTGCATAATGGAGAAATGAAGAAGAGGGTATGTCATATTTTCCATAGATTTTTTTTTTTAATTAGCTAACCATCATCACTCCATTTTGTAGCCCCTGGAAATGGAGATGGTGGCAGTACCAGTGAGACACCTCAGCCTCCTCGGAAGAAGAGGGCCCGGGTAGATCCTACTGTTGAAAATGTAAGTTTTTGAATAGCCTGTTAGAATTTTCTGTCTTACACATGTTAAATCACATTAATAACCAAAGGAAGTCATAGAACTTCGGTTCTCAAAAGTATTGCTGACATGGTTAACTACCCCAGCTTTGGGTAAAGGATATTTTTGTTCAAAAAGAAAAAGGATAGAGAATGTATTTGTATCCATTACTGCCCTCCTCTCAACTGAAGATTGAACTTTGCACTGAACTATATCCCCAGCCTTTTTTGTTTTGAGACATGGTTTCACTTAAGTTGCCCAGGCTGGACTTGAATTTATAATCTTTCTGCCTGAGCCTTTTGGAGTACAGAACTTACAGGTAATAATTCTTATTTCATCTGTAGCTCTGGAATTAAACTACCCCAGACTCATGAGGTGTGGTATAAACTCTTCACATACAAAGTTAAATGTTTTATAAGACAGGCATGTGGCCCATGTCTGGAATCCCAGCACTTTCGAGGCTGAGGCAGGAGGATCACTGAATTCAAGGCCAGCCTGGGATACATAGTAAGTTCAAGGCCTGCCCAAGCTATATAGGAGACCCCATGTTAAGAAAAGGGTGGGATTTTTTTGTACAAGGACTGGGTGTACTTATTAGGTAGGTTATGGTTAAATGGGTCATTAAACTCCAACATGATTTAATAAACCTATAAAAATACCACTTTGTTCCCATATGTTGTGTGTTTGGATGTACTACTTTAGGATTCTTGGTTAGGTAAGTGTAAAGTGATGTACTGCAGTTATAATTTCCACAGTTACTGAATTTGAGGTTGTAATTGACTAGCTTGTATTTCTGAAGCTAAAGTTAAAAGGCAGTAGGACAAAAACTTGGAGCTTGGGTTGGGCGTATAATTCAGCGGCATGGCGCCTCCCTGGCAGGCGCAAGGTCCTGAGTTTGATTCCCAGTTCCGTTCCCACCACCACCCCTCATCCCCCACCCCCCGCAAAAAAAGGATCTTTAGGGCAGGTTTGAAGAGTTGATTAGAAATCAGTACAAAAAAGAAAGAAAAAAATCAATATGTTTAGGGGCAGGGAAATATATTAGGGTCAGATCCAGGGCTTTCACACATGCTAGGCAAGCCTTGTACCACTGAACTGTAACCCCTTAGCTGTAGAAATCAATACATTTAATTACTTTTATGAGTTAGACTTTAAAAGGTAGTTATGTTTGGGATAGTTTTCAACAATGAGCATGAAAATGCTAAATTAAGATGTACTAGGTCTGAATGTTCCATTTCCATAGGAAGGGGGAATTCACTTAAGAATTTTTTCCTTCACATGAAAATGCGTGAAATAAACTGGTGTGATGATTTCTAAATCATATTCCTTTTCCCTTGCATCTTTAACTATATGATCTCTATGCTTATGACGTTTTAAATGACAGTCCCAGCTGCGCAAGTTGCTACCTTAAGGTGCCACTTTATGCCTAGTGTCTCTAAAGGTATAAAAAGAAAAATCAACTGTCGGTTTTAAGAGTTGTTATTTAGGCAGGGTTTTTAATTTCTTTTTCTATTCAGGAAGAAACATTTATGAACAGAGTTGAAGTTAAAGTAAAGATTCCTGAGGAGCTAAAACCATGGCTTGTTGATGACTGGGACCTAATTACCAGACAGAAACAGGTAACTTGGACAGATTGTGAGTAGTAATGTTTTTGTAGAAAAAAGGTTGAAAATTTAAGGTATGACTGAGAAATAGTTTAATGCAAGAGACTGAACAATTTACTACCAAATAGAATAACTTAGAGAAGAATGAAACAGTGCATACATAAATTTCATTAGGGTAATGTTTTGAAAATCGAGAGATAAGTTTCGTAGGTCAACATGACAGGAACTCATCCAGTAAATCAATAAAAGGACAAGCTTGGGCCAGGGATGTAACTCAGCAGCACAGCGCCTGCGTGGCAAGCACAATTCCCTGAGTTCAATTCCTGGTACCAAAAAAAAAAAAAAGACAAGCTTGTGTTTCCTATCTTACTGTCATTTAAAGTGCAACGTCTGCTCATGTCCCTGCTTAATGGAATATAACACAAAACATGTAACATCACCAGCAGAAGAACCTAAATCTAATTAAAATCCTAGGTCTAATTACTAGTTTTAGAGAAATGGAAATGTTTAATTAGAGGGACATGTTGAGCATAAAGGAGTTCAGTTACCTAAATCCAGCAGAATGTGAGGACAAATGCACCAATTTCCTTAAACAGACAAATGAAAAGGTGGGGCTGGAGTTGTGAAGGGTAAGAATTAGCTATTGCTTGAGGATTTTGAGACTCAAGGCACATCTCAGTTGTATTTGTATAATAAGTGGTCATAGTCTAATAAATCATTTAAGCTGCCAGAATTCAAACTGGCTTTAACCACTGAATATCTGTGAGTGCTGATTACACTTTCTCAGCCTTTGTGTGCTTTAGTTTCCACTTGTGGTGTTGACGTGAGGATAGAGAATTGTGTTAATGCTTCAGACTGGATGTGGCACATAAATGATACACTTTCTCAGCCTTTGTGTGCTTTAGTTTCCACTTCTGGTGTTGATGTGAGGGTAGAGAATTCTGTTAATGCTTCAGACTGGATGTGGCACATAAATGATGGTGATAATCATCACAAAGGCACGCTGAGCTGTGGTACATGCTGCAGTGCAGTGGTGGCGAATCTTTGACCTGCGTTCTATAGTGGGTTGTTTGTTACGGTTGAAAACTACAAGATTCGCTATCACTGCTATAGTCTATGTGTGTCAATAGATTGCTAGTCATTGGAGCAGTCCGCTGGTAGCCACCAGCCAAAATGTCTGCATTTCACATGGAGTGATATCTTTTCCTACTTTGTAGAAGTGTTAGGTGATCTTTTTCTTGCAGAAAAGTTTATTCAGTGTGATTGAAAATGCAATATTTGTAATTGTTTTTGTTGTTTTTGTTTTTATAGCTGTTTTATCTTCCTGCCAAGAAGAATGTGGACTCCATTCTAGAGGACTATGCAAATTATAAGAAATCTCGAGGAAATACAGATAATAAGTAAGAATCTATCACTTGAATATATACAAAAAACTTGTACTTTTAATATTAAAATATTACCAAAACAACGGTTTTGTTTTATTTTTTGTTCTTTTTGGCAGTGCTAGAGATTGAGCTTGAGGTGTCCCTTGCATGCTGGGCAAGCCCTTAACACTAAGCTACACCTCTAGCCCATTTATGTGTTTGGGGCAGGGTCTCAATAAGTTGCTGGCAGTTTCCATGAATTTGGGATAGCAGTAGTTGATTGTCACTGATTCTTGCTCTTAATCCCTTACCCTCTTGTCTGCTGCATTCTCACTCTTCCGAACTGATTGTTTCTGTTCATTTACCAGGGAGTATGCAGTTAATGAGGTTGTAGCAGGGATTAAAGAATACTTCAATGTGATGCTGGGCACTCAGCTCCTCTACAAATTTGAGAGACCACAGTATGCTGAGATCCTTGCCGATCACCCTGACGCGCCCATGTCCCAGGTGTACGGAGCACCACACCTACTGAGATTATTTGGTAATGTGCCACTTAAAAAATAAGATTTTACTTTTTCTGTTTCTTTGTTTTGTTGTATTTTGAGATAGGGTCTCACTACGTAGCCCAGGCTGGCCATGAACTTACAGTGACCTCCCTACTGAGATTACAGACATGTGCCATCATACCTGGCTTGCCTTTTCTTTTTGGTCCTTTAATAGTTAGACTTTTTTGTCTTCCTTAAATGCAAAAAGTGAAATAACGTTCCAAAATATGATTCCACTCCAGTTTGAACTTTTTAGCTTTTAAAATCGTGTAATTTAAATGAGTTGATGGTGACATTTGCTCATATAATTAAAGTATATGGTTTTATGTGCTACCTTTTACATAATTTTGAAAAAATTCTTTTATTTAAATAGTACGAATTGGAGCGATGTTGGCCTATACACCTCTGGATGAGAAAAGCCTTGCTTTATTACTGAATTATCTTCATGATTTCCTCAAGTAAGTCTGATTGGAATTATAACTGTGTCTTTTGGAGTTTTTTTGTTATCAGGAATCAAACTCAGGACTTTGTGCTTGCCAGACAGGCACTCTTGCCGCTGAGCTATATCCCCGGCCCTGGAATTGTAAATATGAATTGGCATGGTATACTGAAAATTTCTGTAGGAGAGATTGACACTATAATTACTAAATAATGTATTGGTGCAGATGTAGATAGATGATTAATGGAACAATATAAACAAATATTTGGAATCTTACAACATGGTAGAGTCAGTATATAGGTGCAGTAAAGGGAAAATGATGAGCCCATAAATACAGAAGTTGTTCGGATAAAAAGTATGGTAATGCATTTATAGTTTTGTACTGTTGCATAAATGTTAAAGGATTGGCATCTTTTTTGTTGTTTTTGTTTGTTTTCCTTTGAGACAGGGTCTTGCTATATAGTTCAGGCTGGCCTTGAACTTCCTATGTAGCCCCTGTACTGGCCTCTAACTCATAGTAATCCTCTTGTCTCAGCCTCCTAAGTGCTGGGATTATAGGCATGTGCCACCTTGCTCAGTTTAATAGAGTTCTTACTCAGTACTTAGATGAATAAACTAGTAGAATAGGGACGTGAGGTTTGTAGAAGTGGGCAGTACGAATGTATCCAACAGTATATTAAGAATAGTAAAATACCTCTAGGTGGCCAAAGACTGAAGAAATGAGGAAAAAGCAGTCCTGGTTTCTAATCTGGTTAGAAAACATTTCTGTTACAGTGAAGAAACTTTTTAAATCTTTATAATGAATAACATTTTATTTTTAGGTATCTGGCTAAGAATTCGGCAACTTTGTTTAGTGCCAGCGATTATGAAGTGGCCCCTCCTGAGTACCACCGGAAAGCAGTGTGAGGCCCTGTCACCCATGTTTGGATCTCTGTCGACACGTTTTTGTTCCTAGTCTTTCTCTTGTACAAATGATGTACTTTGAAGATGTTAGTGTATAACAGAGTTGATGTTTGTTTTTTTGATTTTTAAACAGAGAAAATAAAAGGGGTTGCAGCTCCTTTTTTCTTTTTTTTCATTTCAAAGTTGCTACCAGTGTATTCAATGATGGACAACAGAGAGACATGGTGTAGAGTGTTTTATTGCTTAGTTGATAAAGCTGCTTTTGAATGCTGGTGGTTCTATTCCTTTGACACTACGCACTTTTATAATACGTGTTAAATGCTATATGACAAAATGCTCTGATTCCTAGTGCCAAAGGTCCAATTCAGTGTATATAACTGAACACATCCATTTGTGCTCTTTCTTGTTTTTTTTTTTTTTAACGGTGCTTAAAGAGCCCATCCTTTGCAAGTCATCCATGTTGTTCCTTAGGCATTTTATCTTTGCTCAAATTGTTGAAGAATGGTGAATTGTTTCATGTTTTTTGTATTTGTGTCTAATGCACGTTTTAACATGATAGACGCAATGCATTGTGTAGCTACAGTTTTCTGGAAAAGTCAAATCTTTTAGGAATTGTTTTTCAGATCTTCAATAAATTTTTTCTTTAAATTTCAAAGAGTAGTGTGCTTGCGTGGATGTTATAAAAAGTCGTATGTGTTGTGTTGATTTTTCAGATGTGTGTTTGACTTCCTGGTTTGATTTTTACGGAATGAGAAGTTTAGCTTTGGTACCTAACCCTAATGCATAGCAGCTTCAGTTGTTGGCTCTTTTAAATACCTAGCTCTATTTTGCCCAGACTGTTACTAAATTTGAACATTAAAGGCAGTTTTACATGTGTGACAAGTTGCTTTCTGTCAACTTTCTGTATTTAAGGTATTTACTTTAAAAATAGCTAAAAATAGCTGTGTACAGCAAAATATTTGTAAAGGAAAACATTCTTCCTCTCTGATGTACATGTTTAGTTTGGACAGAAATGTAGAGATGACAATTACAATGCAAAGCTTTAGAATGATGAATTCAGATGGCAAGGAGGAAGAGAGTAATGGAGATAAGCTTCAAAGATTAGTCGGATTTGCTGTGGTGTTCCTAGCCAAAGTACTAGCTGTTTTCCAGCTTGTTTTTTGTCAGTTGTCCTCTATTTACTTACCCCTTCCCTTTTGTTACAGCAGTGTACCAACATAATCTTATTTTTTTAAATACATTTTATTTCAAAGAGAAAATTGTTTCCAAAACAGCTGTGCCTAGTGGCCCACACCTGTAAGACTGAGGCAGAAAGCTCACAAATTCAAGACCAACTTGGGCTACAAAGTGAGCTCAAGGGCAGCCTAAACCTGCTTAGCAAGACCCTGTCTCAAGAAGACCAAAAATATATATATATATTTGAAAACACCAACAATTGGGACAACAGTGGTACATATATTGCACATTGCCATCCCCAAATCAGTCACCCAAAGTCTTGTTTTTAAATAACATTTATGAGCAAGCCTTGGTGTTGCACACCTATAACCCCAGCACTCAGGAGGCTGAGGCAGGAGGATTGCCTTGAATTTGAGGCCAGCCTGAACCTACATAATCAAAAAACTAGTTAGTTGAATGTTACTGTTACACAAATTTGTGACATTTTATTCTTGATTCCTTGAACATTAGTTTCACTTGGTTAGGTGTTTAAGAGATTTGTAGGTGGAGCTGGAGGATGTAGCTTGTTGGCAGAGCTTTTGCCTGTTGTATGTGGGATCTTACCCTAGCATATCAAAAAAAGGGCCAGGGTTTTTGTTTGTTCTTATATCCATATGTCTGCAGAGTTGTTTTTGTTTTGTTTTGTTACCGGGGATTGAACTCGCAACCTCAAGCCTACCTGGCAGGCGCTTATGCCGCTGAGCTAAATGCCTGGCCCTGTTTTTTTTTTGTTTGGTTGGTTTTTTGTTTTGTGTGTGGCACCGGGAATTGAACTCACAACCTCGCACCTGCCAGACAGGCGCTTAAATCACTGAGCCAAACTCCTGGCCCTGGTTTTTCGAGGCAGGGTCGCACTGTGTAGCTCAGGCCGGCCTTGCGCTCACGTTGTAGCCCAAGCGGGCCTCGAACTCACAGGGCTCCTCCTACCTCAGCCTCCCGAGTGCTGGGATTAAAGGCGTGCGCCACCATGCCCCGGCTTGGCCCTGTTTTTTGAGATAGAGTTTCACTGCATTTCAGGCTGACCTTGAACTCACTTTGTAGCCCAAGCTGGTCTTGAACTCACAAGGATCCTCCTGCCTCAGCCTCCTGAGTGCTGGGATTAAAGGTGGGTGCCACCATGCCCTGCTGCTTGGAGTTATATTTTTATCATAATGGTATTGTATGTTTACTCAGTATATACTTGTTTTTAACTTGTGCACCTGTTTACCTTAGTTTGACATGGAACAAATTCCTGTAAGAGCAACCACTCAAACCTTTTTGGCTTCAGAACCCTAATCCTCCAGAGTTGTATGCCTTCAATCTAAATAATGTAGGGATACTTGTTTAAAAGTGTGTTTAGAATATTTAAAGGAAACAATTGAAAAGATGAAAAAAGAATGAGATGGGCTTAACCAAGACGTTTGTAAAGTAATAGCACACTTGATAAGAAATATAAAACATTGCTTGAAGGTATTGGAGAGCTGAAATAGTGAAGTCTTAATGGGCTAGTGTGAGGGAGGTCACCATCCCAGGGATGTAAGTCCATGTTTAATGCTGTTTTTATCTTTTTTGTTGTTAAGATAGGATCTCAGTGTAGTCAGAGATGGCCTCCCAGCTGCAGTGCTCCTCCTCCCTCAGCCTCCAGATTGCTGGGATTGCTGGCCTGGGCCACCACCCCCAGCTTTTATCTTGTGAATGTTCACCTTGGCAAAGGGGTGAATACTGGTGGGCAGAGTGGTCCTTTGGTAATCAGTTGGCTAGAGGACACAAATAGGAGTCCTGAGGCTTGCAGTTAGCACTTCAAAAGGTTATATGCCCTACAGATAGGGATCAACCAGAGGTTGATTGAGCAAAGCAGCTAGTTGTGTGAGAAAATACTTCATGAGAAAGAAAAAGGAAATGAGAACTGAGACTCAGGATATAGGCCAGTTATGAGGAAAGTTTTGGATCTTTTAGTGATAATAGCTAGCTGCAGCACCTGAGCTATAGGTTCCCCAATGCTGATATAGGCTTTTAGGTCCCATTTAGTAAATGACAAGTACCTTTTTTGTTGTTGAGATCTCACAGTGTAGTTCAGGCTGGCCTCAGACTTGTGATCCTCCTGCCTCAACCTCCCTAGTGCTGTGATTATAGGCATGTGCCACCATGCCCAATTTGACAAGTATTCTTTTTTTTTTTTTTTTTCAAGGAAAGCACAAGTTAGACAAAGCTAAAGTGGAAAGCTGAAAGATTACTTTCAGTAGGATAAGGAGAAACATGCATATTGAGGGATGTGCAAAGTTGGAGATAGGAAATACAGTGGCAAACCTAATTGATCATATTTGTAAGATAACTGTAGTTGGGGCTGGGGACAAAGCTCAGCAGTACAGCACCTACCGGGCAAGTGAAAGGTCCTGAGTTCAATTCCCAGTACCAAAAAAAAAAAATGTCAAAAATGGGGATTGGTGGCAATTTTGCAGGCCTGAAGAAAGAATCACAGTAAAAGAAATCCTAGTGAGCCTCAAGCATAACAAAAATAGGACTGAGGCACTCAACAATTTTCAGGCCACCTTTTCTTCATGACCTCTTTATTTAAGGGAAGACTTGGCCCTCCCACCTTGCTGACAGTGTATGGAATGCATCCTCCTCTTACCACTTCTCAGGGGTGTTGCAAGGAGCAGATGGTCTAAGAACAGGGGGGCTTTCAAGGCTGAGAATAACTGCTGGTGCACATCCTGTAGGAGGAAGTCCCCTAAAACATGGAGAGAGGTTCCCCTGAAATAACATACTCAAGGCCCAGTGAAAAATTCACAGACCCTTTCTACCTGAATCTTTCCATAATGCTAGGCTAGTCCTGTGTTTCTGTTAGGGCCCATTCTGATCCTCATGACTTGGGCCCCGTCTAGCTCCTCCAGCTAAAATCCCTTCCCTGCTTCCCTTTTTAGCTTTGCCTAATGAATCTAATGTACCCTTCACTGATGTCCTGAATTGAAATTTGTTTTCTGTGGAGACTGACCACCTTGGGTGGGGGTGGGGGTGGCAAGTTAAGGTCCGCATCCTTTGGGGGAAGCTTTTCAGTGGTGTGCCATTTTTTTTAATTTCCATCCAAAGTGAGCAAAAGAACTCTTGTGACAAAACTTAAGTTATTGAAAGTTAAAAAATCTCAATTCAAACAGCTTAAAAGTGGTCTGATACAGATAATACAATATGTTAAAAAGTGAAAAAATACTTTTTTAAAAAAATCCTTTAAGAAATAGATTCAGACAAAGTTAGAATAATGATACAGGGGAAGGGTTAGTTGTCAAATACACTTGAGTTTGTGATCACTGAATCAAAGAATGAATTCTAAGGAACAATGGAGGTTAAGAGTAGGCAAATATATTGAAGAAAAAGAATGTGATATAGGAATAGCTCCTGAGAGACAGGAGGGGTCCCAAATGGGTTGCCAATGAGCCCACTTCTCAAAGTTTTATAGAGCAAAGTCATGAGGTGGAATGACATGAGTCAAAATTATGATCAATAAGATTGCAAGTACAGTCAGCTTAGGTAATATTGATCCAATGGTAACACCTTGGTCAATAATCTATACTCGCCCTTGTCTGTTTTAGTTTTATAGTCTTAGTAGGTGGGAGAAGATGGCCCATCCCTAATGAGATAATGAGAAATCTCAAAAGGGTGATACCAATAATCCCAAGCCTCTACTCATGCTTTAGGGAGGTATGTAAAATTAGCCATTGTGACTTTAATCTTTAGATTCACCTCCAGCCACAGTCCTGATAGATTTACATCTTTTGCACTGACTCCCTAAACGGCCCAGCCCTGTCTGACTGCCTACTGTGTTTCTACCTAATTTAGCTATGTATATTACTAGCAAACTCAAACTGTGAATAAAGATACTAAGTAGTTTATATAAAAGGTGAGGTGTGAGGTGTGTGAAGTGAGCTAAGTGAAAATGGTAACGTAGTTGAATTAATGTTGATTGTATAAACCTATAATTGAGTTTAAGACATTAAATTCCATAACCATTGTCCAGGGAGAAGGTAGTCAAAAAAGCATGTATTAGCCAGGTGTGGTGGTGCACGCCTTTAATCCCAGCACTCGGGAGGCTGAGGTAGGAGGAGCGCTGTGAGTTCGAGGCCGGCTTGGGCTACAACGTGAGCGCAAGGCTGGCCTGAACTACATAATGTGACTCCGTCTCAAAAAACTAGAGCTGAGAGTTTTGCTCAGTGGCTTAAGCCTGCCTGGCTGGTGTGAGGTTGTGAGTTCAATCCCAGGTGCCACAAAAAAAAAAAAAAAAAAAAAAAAAGGCATGTATTGGGATCTAGGGCACCTGTCATGGAATGGGGTCCAAGTATTGTAGACAGCAAAATTATTTAGAATACAGGCAGTCAGACAGGGTTACCCTAACCCTAACCCTCAGAAAGATTCAGTGTAGAAGACAACTTTGGCTGGAGGTACATTCGTTGAAGATTGGGCCTCAGGATAGAGCAATGACTACGCCCACATAATTCCCTTAAAGATAAACAATTGTGATGAATATTCTAAATAGGGTGGGGAACCAAAACCTCCCTGGCCCCTCCCTTCCAGGAAAAGTCCTTGTTTGGTCCTTGTTAGCTTGCTACGTGACTTGGTTCTCCAGTTGGTCCCCATTTAATCAGTATTACCTAAGTGATTATAGTCCTAACCTAATTGGTTGACTAGTTCCAACGTACCTCACACCCACCTTGTGATTTCCCATTGGATCAATGTTACCTAAGTGACTGTAATTGTAATCTTAGTTGATTACAGTTTTGTTTTGCCTCATAGTTTTGCTCTATAAAACTCCCTTGAGAAGTGGGGTCCCCAGGGCCACTCACTCAGGACCCTTTTCTGTCCCTCTTAGAAACTTTTTCTCAATACTTCCTACTTTTATCCTTCACTGTTCCTAGAATTCATCTGATTTTAGAGAACACAAACTTGACATATCAGACATCAAGTAGGTTTGGAATTCTATTTCCCATATATTGTTATTACTATTTGGAGGTCCTGTTTCATCCATGTATCCTTAGGATGAGTGAAGCTTTAATACAGATCCTGCTTCATGTGATTATCATGTCTGTGTGGAGTGAAGCAGCAATCTGTCCTAGACTTTAATGGTAATAGGGGACAATAAGGCAATGAGGGGACAAACTTTTTGTGTGTGCATGTCTTTTTTGAGACAAGGTCTCGCTATGCAGTTCAGGCTGACCTTGAGCTCACTTTGGAGCCCAGGCTGGTCTTGAACTTGGAACAATCCTCTGGCCTCAGCCTCCAGAGTGCTGGGATTACAGGCATGCACCACCACACCCAGCAAGGGGACAGACTGTTTCGAGGCATGTCAAAGCGTTTGAGGCTAGCCGTTACAGGCTGCTGAGTTAGAAATTTTATAGGCAGTCAGACAGGGCTAGCCCCTCAAAGGAGCCAGTGTAGAAGTTCAGATACCTTGTGACCTCTGAGGAGACAGGCACCTCCTGCTGTGAACCAGCTCTTAAGACAAAGGACAGAACAAATGCACCCATATCCTAAGGATCACAGTCCTAATAGTCCTCTATCACCCTGAGGATGTCAGGAGTCAGCATCCCACCCCGCTACAGGAAGAGTCACAGCTGTTAAGCATCTCCGCTTATTACGTGACTCGCTTCCCCATTTGTCCTTGATTTAATCAGTTTTACCTGAGCCATTAATCTTCTTGGTTAACCATAGTTATGTCCCACCTTATGCCCACCTTGCAAGTTCCCACCACCCCGCCTTGGACCTGTCTAACCTCATGATTTTATTCTATAAAAGTCCCTAGAAAAGACAGAGTTCCTGGCAACCCACTCGGAACCCCTTCTGTCTCCCTCTGACAGAAACTTTCTCTCCCTCAATAAATATATTCTGCTCTTAACCTCCATTGTTCCTAAAATTCATTCTTTGACTTTAGAGAACAGGAACTCATCCCAGACATATAGTAGGTTGGGGGTTTCATTCCCCTATATCACTACCATAGGTAGAATTTCAATAAAATGTTTGACCATTTTGTCATTGAAAGACCTGTATGTGCCAGAAATTGGGGTGGGAGTGTTGGAGCACAGTTATAATGTAGAAACGCATTCATGAGATGGTAAATTTATAGATACTTTTTGATCAATTAGAGGACTCTGACCAAGCTGGAGTTCTGCTGTCTCTGGTAAATTCAGTTGACCCTGACAATGACAGAGCAGTTTGCCTGTAATTTAAGACACCTTGGGCTGACCTGTGCTCATTCAGTAAAAGCTCTCTCCAGAACATTCCTATATTTTGGTAATGTCCTTAACCACTCTCACTGAGTCAATGCTGTCTCTGGAACAATTCCTATATTATGGTAATGCCCTTAAGTATAGTCATTCTGTGAGAGTCCCCTCCCCTGCTTCCTGGAATGTTTTCTATTGTTTCAAGACTAGCCTGTCTGTCAACATATGATTCAATGATGTAACCAATCATGTAACATTTGGTTATTTGCTTTGTACCTCTCACTTCTAATTCTATGTAGATTAAATTCCTTCCTGATTCAGGGTGGTTGCTTGGGAAGAATTATCCCTGCAACAGTCCACTGGGTGAACTCCAACAGTCCACTAGTGTAAAGATTAAATGCTGCCTTCTTATCTCCTCAGTGCAGAGTCTTCCTTTTGGTTGGTTTGGTTTGGTTTGGTTTGGTTTGGTTTAACTTGGCTTGGCTTGGGAAATTTCCTGCAACTGGAGGAGCAGCAGGGTACCCCACAAAGATACTAGTTAATCAGCCAGGTGCAGCGGGGCATGCTTGTAATGGCAGGGTTGTGGCAAATTTCCCAAGCCAAGCCAAACAAAACCAAACCAAAAGGATGACTCTTTGCACTGAGGAGATAAGAAGGCAGCATTTAATCTTTATACCAGTGGACTGTTGCAGGGATAATTCCTCCCAAGCAGCAACCCTGATTCAGGAAGGAGTTTAGTCTACATAGAATTAAAAGTGGGAGGTACAAAGCAAGTGACCAAATGTTACATGATTGGTTAAATACATTGACTCATATTGACAGACAGACTAGTCTTGAAACAATAGAAACATTCCAGGAACCAGGGGAGGGGGCTCTTACAGAATGAGCACAGTTAAGGGCATTAGCATAATATAGAAGTGTTCAGAGAGAGGGCCTTTACTGAATGAGCATGAATCCAGCCCAGGGTGCCTTAAAGTACAGGCAGTGACTCTGACTTAGTGCGCATCTGCAGCTGGGCTGTGGACACTATCACGGTTAATTGAATTTAGCAGGAACAGCAGAAGAGCAACTTGTTACAGACCTCTAATTGATTATGAAATATCTATAAGTTTACCATCTCATGAATATGTTTCTACATTATAACTGTGCCCCAACAGCAGCCCCCTGGGAGACTGAGGGAGGAGGATCACAAGTTAAAGCCTATTCTGGCCAATCGAGGGACTCAGTGAGACCCGGTCTCAAAAAATAGCACTGGGTATGTGTATAAGTGTGAAGACTCTGAGTTGAATCTCCAGTGACACACACACACACATTTTGGTTAGATATACACAATTTTTAAAACTGAAGGAATACTCACTGAAATGCAAATACTCTGAGGGCCACTGGAGGGAGCACCTTTAATGTCACAGGTTTCAAATACATTTCCTTGCAAGTGCAAGGTCATCCTGGTCTTTCTTGTTGGCCATTACCGTATGGTTTTCCTCAATAATTTTGATCTATTGTTTGCATGATTTCAACATAGGTAATAACATAACCAGGTTTCATAAAGCATGATTTTGTCTGCTGCAGTCTATTGCAACCCAGGCATTGATCTATAGAAATGGCAAGACTGGGGAGGAATTCCAGAGACTTTGTCTAGTAGATGCCAAGTGTCACCAAGACTCTTATCCCCTCCTCCCCCTTTGTCTTTTTGTAGTCTTGGGGTTGAATAGGGGGCCTTGCCCATGCTAGGCAATGCTCTACCACGAGCTACACCTGCCATCACATTTGTCTTGTCTTGTTAAAATGGCAGAGTTCTTCATACATTCCAGATACTAGGTCCCTTTCAGATAAATGACTTGAAAACATTTTCGCTCATTCTGTGGGTTGTCTTGTCACTTTCTTCCACAAGTCTTACATTTTAGTAAAGTCCAATATATTTTCTTGTTATCAGCCCTAATGTGTTTGTGTTCTTTAGCTATTCTATACACATGGTATCTGAAAATAGAGACAGCTTTACTTCTTCTAGTCTGGATACTCTGTTTTTCTTCTTGGCAATACTGCCTGTAAGTACAGTGTTGGATAGCAGTGATGAGAGCAGGCAACCTTGTCTTGTTCCTGCTTTAGATGCAGGTTTTTCATAGTTACCCTTTGTCAGGTTAATGCTGTTTCTTCCCATCTCTAGTTTGTTGAGTTGTTTTTGGTTTTTGAGTTTTTCAATTATGAAAGGGTATTGGATCTCCCCGCCACCTTCTTTGGTGCTAGGAATGGAGCCCTGGGCCTTGAGCATGCTAGGCAAGTGCTTTCTCTGTGAGTTACTCCCCCAGCCCAAGTACCAGACTTTTTTTCAAGTGCTTTCTTTGCATCTGTTGAGATAATCTTGCAGTTTTGTCCTTTGTTATATTAATTTGATGTAAAGGACACCTGAATGGCTCTGCTTGAATAAAGAGCAGTTATCTCCACCTTAGCTAAACATGTACTGATATGTACCGAGCTGGCTAAGCTATTTCCTTCTCCCTTCAATTGACTTGTTGCGGAAATTTCTACCAAGTCAGGCCAAAACGAACCAAACCAAAAGGAAGACTCTTTGCATCAAGGAGATAAGATGGCAGCATTTAATCTTTACACCAGCAGACTGTTGGAGTTCACGCCAGTGGGCTATTGCAGGGATGATTCCTTCCAGGCAAAAAGCCCTCAATCTGGAAGGGGTTCAGTCTATATAGAATCAGAAGTGGGAGATACAAAGCAAGTGACCACACGTTACATAATAGGTTACATACATTGAATCATATATTGACAGACAGGCTAGTCTTGAAACAATAGAAACACTCCAGGAACCAGGAGACTCCTACAGAATGGGCATATTTCAGGGCATTACCATAATACAGGAATTGTTCCAGGAGAGAGAGATTTGACTGAATGAAAGTGGTTAAGGACATTACCATAATATACTTGACTGAATGAAAGTGGTTACCATAATATACTTGACTGAAAGAGAGTGGTTAAGGGCATTGCCATAATATAGGAGGAGTTCAGAGAGAGACTTGACTGAAAGAGCACAGGTCAGCCCAAGGTGCCTTAAGGCATAGGAAATTGTTCTGACATTGTCAGGGTCAATTGAATTTACCAGACTGCAGTACAGCAACTTGGTCAGTCTTCCAATTAATCATGAAGTATCTGTCAGTTTGTTATTTTGCCCCAACACCAGGAATGTCAATTGGGTTTGAGCCTCAAGAGACTCTGACTTCCCACACACATCCCCTTGCACATCAAAACTGAAGCACCAGCCAGGTGTGGTGGTGCATGCCTTTAATCCCAGCACTCGGGAGGCTGAGGTAGGTGGAGCGTTGTGAGTTTGAGGCCGGCTTGGGCTACAATGTGAGCGCAAGGCCAGCCTGAGCTACGTAGTGCGACCCTGCCTCAAAAAACCAGGGCTTGGAGTTTGGCTCAGTGGCTTAAGCACCTGCCCTGGTAGGCGCGAGGTTGTGAGTTCAATCCCTGGTACCGCCAAAAAAAAAAAACTGAAGCACCAAACCGGGCATGGTGGCACACGCCTTTAATCCCAGCTGAGGCAGGAGGATCGTTGTGAGTTCAAAACCAGCTTGGGCTACAAAGTGAGTCCAAGCCCAGCCTGAACTGCATAGTGAGACCCTGTCTCAAAAAATAGGGCCAGAGATTTAGCTCAGTGGAGTAAGCAGATGCCTGGCAGGGGTGAGGTTGTGAGTTCGATCCCCAGTACAAAAAAAAAAAAAAAGTTTAAGCATCAGCCACCCAAACATAAAATGCTACCTCAATTGTGTTATGCAGATTGGCTTTTTTTTTTTTTTATGGCACTAGGGATTGAACTCACAGACTCATGCCTGCCAGACAGGCACTTACGCCACTGAACCAAGCTCCCAGCCTTAGTTTTTTGAGGCAGGGTCATACTATGTAGCTCAGGCCAGCCTTGCACTCACATTGTAGCCCAAGGGGGCCTCTAACTCACAGCGCTTCTCCTACCTCAGCCTCCCAAGTGCTGGGACTAAAGGTGTGCACCACCACGCCCGGCTCAGATTGGCCTTTCTGCATACCCTTCTCTTTACATATTGCAGAGGTGCTTTTTTGGCCACCTAGCTAGGTCAGCTCACATTACTCATGTAATTCCTGCCATTCTTATCGTCATTCATCCTTGAACCACTCCATTCTTCATAAATTAATAAATCCTGGGTTAGGCCCCAGAGAATGGCTTGTATCCTATGAATCTTCACCTAGATCGGACTCAGGACCCCTTGGCTGCCCATAACTATGAATATGTCTTAGTGCCTTTATTCTTGCCATGAGTTGCCCTGGAGGTGATAGATTGGAATTAACCTGCCAGGATTCCAATAACATTTCAATGGGATTACAAACTTTCCAGACAGCAAGGAGTACCCAAAAAAGGGATTTTAATAATTTGATATATTACATTGATTGATTTTCCTGTGTTGAACCAACCTTTTATTCCTGGGATAAACCTCATTTGGTCCTTATGTAATGTATAATCCTTTTTATATTTTTCTGGATTTAGTTTGATGGTATTTTATTGTAGGTTCCCATATCTATATTAGTAAGTACATTGTTGCAACAAAATACCTGACATCCACAATTTGAGGAGAGGTTTGATTTGGCTCATAGTTTCAGAGGGTTTAGTCCATGGTAACCTAGCTGAAAGTCAGAAATGGGGCAGTGGAAGGGACTGGCAGAGGAAAGCTACTCCACACATGCCAGCCAGGAAACAAAACAGGAAAAGCCACAAAGAGAGATACACCCTCCAAAGACAGCCCCAGTGACCCACCTCCTCCAGCCAGGCCCCACCTCCTAACAGCACATTAACTATGAATTCATTAATATACTCATCCATTGGTGCATATAGCATCTCCACAATCTAATCACCTTCCAGAAGTTCTACCACTGAACATAAGACTTTTGGGGACATTTTAGATTTAAACCATCACAAATGGGGACATTGGTCTTAGTTTCCATGTAGTATGTTTTAACTTTATCTTCCCCCTAAATTTTATTGCCCTTCTGCCCCAAGTGGGATGTAGCTCCCTGGTGCCAAAGATGTGTCCTGTGGCCCTTACATCTTGGAGGCCAGCACAGGGCTTGTCATGAGGGTGTCAAGAGGTGGTGATGGAGACCAGGTAGGCAGCACCTGCTTTGTACCAGGTCTCTACTGGATCTTTGGGGTTCAAGTGCAAAATTGGATTTATTCTTTCCAGATAGATGTCACCTTACTGTTATCTTCCAATGGCCACTAAGGCCTAGGCCATTTTGCCTGTTTGTAACAGTTATGCCAACAGCACTCTTGCTTGTCCCTGTGCCTGACACTGGAGGGGACTTGCATGCAACTGATTCTTCAGTGTTTGGTAAATAGGTGAAAGGGAGGACTTTTTTTTTTTTCCAGACAGGTTCTTTCCATGTAGTTTCAGCTGGCCTTGAACTTACCATGTTACCTAGACTGGCCTCAAACTCACAGCAATCCTCCTGCCTCAGTCTCGTGGAGTGCTAGGATTACAGGCATGCCAGCCCAAACTTGTATGTTTATTTTTGTTTAGAATTAACTTATGTTAATCTTTCCATTCAAGAATATGGTTAAAAAAATAAGAATAGGCTTTGCCTCTCAATTTGTCTTTATAGTTTTTTGTAATTCAGTAATTTTCTTTGCATAAGACTCCCCTCTCCACCCTTTGATGGTTGTTCCTAGCTACTAGTTTTATTGCTACTTTTAAAAAATATTTTTCTTCTGAGTTTTGTTGCATGGTTTTTGGTTTTGTTTTTTCTGACTATGTCTAACAACCAGCCACTTCTGAGCTCTTCTGTTAGTCCTAAACTGCATGTGGTCACTGAGGATGAGCCAGAGCAGTGCACTGTAACCAGGGGACACAGAGCAGCATCTGCCCTTGATGGCTCCTTTTCCACTGCTGACAGTGTGATTTGAGAATTCTTTTTTTTTTTTTTTTGTGGCACCGGGGATCAAACTCACAACCTCACACCTGCCAGACAGGCAAACTTTAAGCCACTAGCCAAACTCCTGGCCCTAGCTTTTTGAGGCAGGGTTGCACTGTGTAGCTCAGGTCAGCCTTGTTGCTCGCGTTGTAGCCCAAGCTGGCCTCGAACTCACAATGCTCCGCCTACGTCAGATTTGGGAATTCTTACAGTACACAGGAGATACGCTTTCATTTCATGTTAGTTTTTAAAACTCCAGAATTTCATTGAATTACTATAAAATGTATGCAAATGATGTTGTTGTTGTTTGGTTTTGGTTTTTTGAGACAAGGTCTAGCTATGTAGTTCAGGCTAGCTTTGAACCATGTAGCCCAGGCTGGCCTCAAACTCCTGGCGATCCTCCTGCCTCAGCCTCCGGAGTGCTGGCAGTACAGGCAGGCACTTAACACCCAGCTGATTATTTTTTGACAGGGTCTCAATCCTCCTGCCTTGGCCTCCAAAGTGCTGGGATTAAAGCTGTGTGCACAATGCACAGCTAAGATACTTTTGACCTCACGTGTAGTTGGGGTGTCTTAATATATTAGAATTCCCTAACAAATTAAGCCACACTTGTGTTTTCTAGCCTTTGCCATGAAAGCTTTTCCCCCTAAATATTCTCAAGCCTTCAGCTCTCCAGGAAGCCCAAATAACAAGACTTTTTGTCATTAAGACTGCCTGTGACCTGCAGGACAAAGAGCAGAGACATAGCTGTTGCATGCACGTTCTGGAACCAGAGCCTGCAGACCCCCTCCTGGGCACGGGCAGGGAGCGCTGATGTAGAGGTGATAGGCCATGCTGGTGCGTCTCAGAGCTTGGTGAGTGAGGGACGAAGAGGCAGTCTGCAGAGGAGTAGGAAGCAGAGGTGGGAGGCCATGTGAAGAGGCATATCCTTTCAGACTGTCCTGGCTGGAGGAGACCCTGGTTAGTCTCCTCCTCCCTCCTGCCCAGGCCTGGGGCAGTTGGCCCCTTTCCGGCATCTGGCAGAGTGCCACCAGCATCCACAGTACCCACCCAACCCTTGTTGTGTTCTCCAGCCAGAGTCGTGTCTGGTCCTGAACATTTATTGAACAAAACGAAAATATGGTTTCTGGAGCACTCCACACACGTGGGATGGCTCCTCTGAAAAGAACATCCTCCGTCCACGGGGCTTGATTGCCTTGAAAACCACAGGTAAGGCATATGGCTGGTGATGCCTGTCAGAACACACAGGCTCATGCTGCAGGGACTCCTCCTCCTCTGCAGCACAGGGCCTTCGGGGTAGACATCACCACCTGTCCTCCAGGGCAGGAGGCCAGCCGCTTGCCATCTGGCCCCAGCTCACACCTGAGGGATGGGGAAGGAGGCACAGGCGGCCAGGCCACACATGTTCTTCCCACGCTCGATGAGGAAGTACCTGAGCAGAGAGGAGTCTGCGTTGGTGTCCTCAGCACAGGACTTTCTAGAATGTTCTGCTACCCACCAAGACTTAATGCAGGGATTAAGGCCTCCAAATTTATTCATGGAACAGTAACACTGGGCTTATTCTACCACCAGGAGATACGTACTCAGTGGATAATTTACTCTTCTTTCTCCTTGGCTGCCAAACAACCCTGCTTTCCTATTCTATCCACTTACCACTCTCTCCAGGATTGACTTAGGCCCCCTCCCGACCCCTGACTAGGTCATAACATAGCCACTTAATCATGAGTAGGACTCCCCTGGTGACAGTGACCCTTTCCTTTTCAGGTGAGGGCACAGTGTCTGAGAGGAGACACACAAAGTCACGAGTACATGCACGCACTCAGCCTCCGGAGGGACATACATGTTGCCCGATTTCACAGTGTCTCAACCTCCCCAGATTGGCTCAGTTCCAGCAGGGTTCTCAGTTCTGAGCTGTTTCCCAGTGGTGGCTACACATCCCCCTGAACCAACTGGCCTACTGTCCCCTACAAGGACCTAGGCTGCCCCAAGGATGGAGGGTATGTGTGGTCAGGCTCCCTTCCTCTCACAGCTCCTCCTGGGAGCCATGCTCAGATGGAGGAACAGGCCCAATGTCAGCACGGGATCTGAACTCTGAATTGCTTACCCCTTCTTTCCCCATTCTGGGCCCCAGGAGTTTTTCACGATCCAGTAGGGTATCCCATTATTCACTCCATACCCAACAGCCAATACTGCATGGTTCACTTTATCTGGAGTTTTATGACAGGAAGTACTAGAAATAAAAAGATGTTGATAATGTGGGATGGAGAAAACATCCAGCCCCAGAGGGTTTGGAGCTGCGTGTCCCTGTGGGGTGCAGGAGATTGGGGGTGAAGGGCTGCCACTTTTATTTTTCCTACTTTCGGCCCCCTGCTGGTGTGTGCAGTCTGTGGTGCTGGAGACCTCCAGCCTCCCCACACAGGGGAACCTCCTGCAGCACACCTGCAGGCCGCAGCGTCCACACTGCAGTGCTGCCCCTGTATTCACTGTAAAGCTCACCTTGTATTTATGGCAAATATGTGGGCTGTCTAAGGAGGCAGTGAACATCTTCCTCAAGGGGATCCCAGGGAGCCCGGAGCATGCTGGGCTCAGCATGGGCAAGGCACCAGGGGGTGCTCAGTGGCCACTTCTCTCCTATCCTCTGGAATGTTCTTTTGACAGCAAACTGATGGACAAAGCACCACCTCTGTGCAGCAGGCTTGGGGTTGGGCAGTGGGAGGTCATGGGAGCCCCAGTCCAGTGTGGTTGGGGGCAGGGATACCACAAGACCACAGACCCTTCCACGTGGCTGGGGTGCAAGTTGCAGGGTGGTGCTGGAGGAGACAGGGAGGAGTCTGATGGTCACCAGGGTCCCAGTCTGGCTGGCCCCAGAGTTTGAAGAATGGCATGGCAGGAGGCATGTGTCTAGAGGTGGCTTTGGCTGCCTGCTGTGCTGGGGAGTGTGTTGAGGACAAGTAGGGAGGAGGTGGCTGGAGAAGAGCACAGCGGGGAGCACGCAGCAGAGGCAGGCCTGGCTGAGGGAGGAAGCCTGTGCACAAGAGCCTGGAGGGCACCCAGTTAGCTGGGACAGGGACAGAGCAAGGAGAAGAAGTATGTAGTCTGAGGTGGCAGAGGCCAGCCAGCCTTGGAAGCTCTCAGCAAGCAGCCAAGCAACATCTGAGACCTGGGAAGGGGGCTGTGTCCTGGCCCTGGAGAGCATTGCTTCATGGGGGTGCTAGTAAGTGACGAGGGTATGGAGGAGGTGCTGGTGGGGCTGGTGTTGCTGAGGGGGTGCAGGAATGAGAGACCCTGGGTTTTCTATATTTGTTTGTTTTGGTGTTTGGAGACAGGGTCTTGCTATGTAGCTCAGGTTGGCCTTGAACTCATGATATTCCTCCTGCCTCAACCTTGTGAGTGCTGAGTTCACAGGTGTTCACTACCATGCCTGGCTGAGAAATCCTGCATTAAACATCCTGAGGAGGCTGGCTGTGGCTCAGGGGCCTTGTGCTCAGCTGGCATGCATGAGGCACAGAGTCAGAGGCCAGCATTGCTGACAAAAAACAAACCGAAACTAAAGACACTTAGCAATTTTGGTTTTTCCTGAAGAACCCTCTGCAGAATTCTCCAGGATAGGAATCAGGTGTTTGGGAGTGACTGCTTTCTCTTTCCCGATTTCCATCTTCAGAGGTCTGAACATGAGTCTAAATGGGCAGCACTAGCTGTGTGGCCAAGGCTGGGCAGCCTCCTGATTTCTCTCCCGTTCGGGGTGGAGACTGGGTACCTAGCCCCAGGGTTACATGAGGAAGAATGAGGGACTTGCAGACTGCCCAGCACAGCAGGTGCTGAGGATGGTCTGACTGGGAGTGGGCAGAGCCCAAGGCCCTGGCACCAGTGTCAGGCCAGCCAGCCCCCCCACCCACTGCTGCCAGGGACCCATTACCTGGAGTAGATTCCACTTTTGTATGACATAAAGTCTTCCGTCACCTCGAAGGCAAAGCTCACAGGGTTGTACAGGGCCACCGCCTCCACCATTGCCTCCTCATCGTACTGTGAGACAACACACAGGGCCTCTGTCCCCTCCCATCACACTTTCAAAATCCGGCACTGTGTCCCACGGTCTAGGCAGAGACGCAGGGCAGTGCAGAACATGGGGATTAAGCCAGAGCCCAGGGGCACTGCAAGGGGCTGGCCCTGCCTCACCAGCCGGGCACTGGGCTCTGTGCACAGGGGCCCCCCCATTCCTGTGGGTGGCTGGGGCCTGCAGGTGGGGTTTCATTTGCCTTAACAGCCCTTCCTCTCTCCCTTCCCAGTGGTGCATTCACTTATTCATTCATCACCGCAGGGGACATGGCAGCCTCTGCTGGGCCAGGGGCTCCAAGGGTGGCAGAGGGCTGTGACACTTCACTCCCTACCTCAGATTCCCCATGCCTACAGTGCCAGTCTGTGGGATTTTGTTGGTATGAATCCACCAACAGATGAGCTCCAGACAGTGTAGGACACAGGAGGGGACCCGACAGGGGCCGTGTGCCTGTCGGGAAGGTGGGTAGGAGGCTGTCTCGGCAGCTTCTTGGAGGTGGCAGCTTTGGAGTGGAGCTGCAGGCAGAACCACCTTCCAGACTTCCCACAGCCACCTGCACCCAGACCAACACTACAGGCTCTGGCTGCGTACAAGCATCCTGGTCAAGAGCCACTGGGCCAGAGTGAGTGGACAAGAGCGGGGAAAGGGGCAGGATGCGTGGGGTGCCCAGATGGCCTGCAGACACTAGCGGCCCCAGTGAGGGGACCCCTGGAGCTGCTATAGGTGTCTTGTTGGGTCACAGAGGTCCAGAATGTTCGTCCCCCAAGGCTGTGCTGGGGAGACTGAGCTTACTATTAGAGGGTGTGGGCTGCTTGTTGTTGGTCAACAAGCCCTGGTTGTGGAATGACAAGATCTCAGTTCCACTGGATCTTCCGAACTCCCACTGCATGCCCTCGGGCACATTGCTCAACCTCCCTGAGCCTGTCTCCTGCCTGTAAAATGGAGGTCAGGAGCACCCTCATCTCCCAGGGTTATTTCCATCTGCAGGAAACTGCTTGTCAAGTGGCTGGTTCACTCACGTCAGCACCCCATAAGCTTAACCTGTTATTGCTGCCGAGCCACCACATGGGCTGCAATTAACAGGCGGTGCTGTCTGCAGAGGTGGGTGTTTGTGACTGCAGACGCGCTCCTGGGCAGACAGCCCTCCCCTCCCCGCTCAGCACACGACGCACCTGACTCGCTCCCACTGCACTCACCCCAGAGTCACAAGGGCCACTCAGACACGCTCGAGCCGGTCTCTTGTGGAAAGGGAGGGACGACTGCATTCCCCAGATGCCCGAGGTGAGGTGAGACCGTGCAGCTCTTTCTTGATCACTCTTTCCCCGGCCTGGGCTCTCAAGCAAGGCCAGGGACACAGAACACTGCCAGCTCTGCCCGGCCATGGGCGGCAGCAATCTGAGCCAGCTTTGTGGAAAGCCCCCCAGATCTGGGTTGTCTGTGACTGCAGCAGAACCTGGCTCTTCCTGACCAACACTCACACATGCTGTCTCTCATACACGGTCACATGCAGGCTCATTCCTGCCTCCCAGTGTGGGGCCTGTGGCTCGCATTAACAGGTGAGAACATGCATGCAGATGCCAACAGATGGGCATGCAGAGCCAGGGCCTCTCCTGCCAGCACAGTTCCCTCTCACCTTCTCCGCTGCCAAATTGTAGCAAGCGAGTCAGCAGGAGCCCTGGTTCCTTAGTCACTGCGACCTGCTGCCTCCCAGGTGCTGGCAACACACCCCCCTTACCCCAGCCCAGAGAAGGACTAGAGACTCACGAGTGTGATGTTCACGACGTCCTTGACAAATGCAATGGCCTTCTGGGGCTGGAACCTGCAGTGACCGTCCTGTTTAGGGCAACAAAAGCTGTGGGCTACAGGTTAGGGAGTCTGCCCCAGGCAATAATTCAGTCCCGATGCCATCCGTAGCCTATAGTAAGTGGAAACTGTGCACCCGCCTTGGTGACAGGTTAGTCCAAGCAGTATCTGAGGCACCCTTTTCTTACAGGGCTAGGAGTGTGGAGCAGGGGACAGCAGCCTGGCAGGCACAGCACTTGGTGGAAGCCTGGGGAAGATGGAGCAGAGTCTGTGTGGCGAGGAGGGCAGGATCCTCGGCTCAGAGAGCAGAGCAGAGGTCACAACACTGGAGGGAGGGCAGCCCTGGTGTCTGGGCCTGAGCACTGAGCGGGGCGAGATGGAGATGGGCAGGGGGCAGAGGGTAGGACTTCGGAGGCTCCAGGACCAGAGAGGGGCAACCTGAAGCCCAAGGAATGCCAGCTCAGTGTCACGAACGAAGGAGGTCAAAGGCTGAGCCAGTCAGGAGAGTCATGCGTGAAGGTCCATAATGGTCAGCAGGGTGGCCCAGACTGGGTCCTGGAGGCCAACTGGTTCTGAGGGGGCTGGAGCTGCTTTTACAGGGAAGGCAGTGTAGGAGGGGCCGCAGGCTTGAGGGAAAGACAGAGGGCTTAGGTGGAATGGGCGGGGATGCAGGAGGGTGTCAAGTCAGTGTCCGCCCCTTCCACAGACCAGAGGGGACCAGGAGGAAACAGCAGGCTGGGTGAAGATTCCTGAGGAGGGGACCAGGGTGACGGAGGCCCCCGGTGGGAGAGGGGCTCAGGCAGGCAGAGGCAAAGGAATGGCTTCAAGGACGAGAAGTGCAGGCGATTCTAGCAAGCCCAGAGAGTACCTAACCCAGTTTCTTGGAAGGTTGAGGCAAAAGGATCAAAAACCCAAGTTCAGCCCAGCAATTTAGTGAGATTGTTTTAAAACAAAATAAAGAATCAAGTGTGGTACACACCTGTAATCCCACAGGAGGCTGAGGCAGGAGGATTGACGTGAGTTCAAGGCCAGTTTGGACTACATATCAAGACCCTGCCTCAAAAGAAGAAAGAAAGGAAGAAAGAAAGAAGAAAGAAAGAGAAGGAGGAAGGAAAGGAAGAGGAAGGAAGGAAGGATGGAAGGAAGGAAGGAAGGAAGGAAGGAAGGAAGGAAGGAAGGAAGGAACGAAGGAAGGAAGAGGTGTTGCTCAGAGGTAGAACGCTTGCCTAGCATGCATGAGGCCCTGGGTTCAATCTCTAGAGGAAAGAAGCAAACAATTCTGAATGCCGGCTGCCGGGGCGCAGGGCAGTGGGGGTGGGGTGGAAGCTGCTGTGACGCCCTGGTGTAATGGTGGCGAGAAGGCAGTGAGGTTCCTAGATTACCTTGCCCTTGTAGGGGTAGGTGTCTTCACCCATGATGCCCTTGTTGTACAGGATATACTCGAAGGCCTGGCTGGGAAGACCCCTGAGGAAAGGGGGAGCACACATGAGCCCCTGGGCCAGCCCAGCAGGGAGCAGCAGTCCCAGGTGGAGCATGAGTGCCATTTGCTCTGGCCTGGGCTTCTGGGTCTGGTGGGTCTCAGACAACGCAGCCGTGTTGTCCTGTTTGCCAGGCGAGTCATGTGCACTTTGAGGACACTCGCCCCTGGAGGCCAGGCCCTGTTGTGGACCCCTCAGAGGGCCAACAGGATGGGCCCTGCACTGGGCACGTGCTCCACAAGGGCCAAGACCTGGCTCTCATGCTGTGCCAGGTGGGGCTTGCTGCTACTTCCTGAGGCTCAAGGGGATTAACCCCTTGTCCAAGGTGACAGCGTTGAAGTCAGGCTCTAGTTCCAGCATCATGAAGTCACCCGGGTACAAACACCCAGTGCCCAGCAATGCCACTGTCCTTACCATTTTCTCTCCACAGCCGTGTCAATACCTGATCTGTGGCATGCTTGGCATCAGCCCTGGGTTCACAGGAGTGAAGTAATGCTGGGACTCTAGGATCCACCTTTTGCTATGGGTGTTGTAAAGCTGCCCATAGGAATGATACCCAAAATGAGAAGAGAGTGGAACAGAACGGTAATCTATAGCAACAGATGCTCCCGAGTCCCTGTGTGTGTCCAGTGCAGCTCTCTGCAAGGGTCTGCTGTTTGCTGCTAGAGGAGGAAGAGCCAAGGCAGGGCCTGGACCAGAGAGGGCACGTGAACCTGGAGGGAAACTGAGGCTGGGATGACAAGGGCCTGGCTTTATTCATATTATATGCCAGGGAGCCACACAAACTTACAGAAATCTCTCAGAGCATACATAGCACGTGTGGAGAAATGGGAGGAAATCCCTAACAACTGCTGTCAGAGCTGGCTGGCACATGCCCACATCACCACTCCAGCAACGCTCCTTCTTAGGGCTAGTGAGCTGGGGCAGCTGTCACCGCACAAACCACCTCCAAAGGCCAAGGGCAAACCCCTTCTCTGCCTGTGTAGGCAACATGCCCTGATATGTTCTTTATGCTGTCAGTGCTGTTGAACACTCTCCCAGGGCCCCTGCTGGCTGGTAAGGTGCTGGGCAGGGTGGGGACTTCGGGACCAGACAGGCCTTGCTGAGACCCTGCCCAGGAGGAAGACTGCCTGGCTCTCCCCAGGCCAGGGTGCGTTATGAACGCAACAGTGATAGAGGAGTGGGGAGAAGAGCTTCTGGCCCCTTAGTGAGTGGGGAGGACATACCCTTGGCAGCCATGATTGTTGAAGTCCTGGGCACAGTCCACCAGCTGCTGCTCTGCCTATAAGAAGAAGCACAGAACAAGTTGTACTTTCTGAGCCCCTGCTTGGTGAAGGTTCCAGCTGCCCAGCTGAGGAACCTGAGGACTACAAGATCCACTCAGAAAGTAGAGCCCATGGGCCATTTCTCCAAAAGCCTTGTTTTTGGGTGTGGGGTACAGCCTGGCGGGAGAGCCTGCCTGGCATGTGAGGCCCTGGGACAGCAGATGCTACAGCACAGCTCACCAGTCCTGAGGGAGACTGCTTACCAGAGACAGCATCTTCCCACTTGCGATGGCCACAGCTGACTCCAGGGCCCCTGTGGTGGAGAAGGTCCAGCAGCTACCGCAGGCCCCCTGGAGCCCGCAAAGAGAGGAAGTTAGCCACTGGCCAGCATGAGAAGTGCTGCTTCTGGCCCCTCCACTTACCCCAGGGTCTCTGCAGTTCATAAGGCCCAGCTCTGTCCACTCTGAGGGGCAGGCGTCTGTCTTGTCTGAGTCACCAATGTTGCAACCCAGGCCGGACAAGGAGCACTTCTGACAGGCACCAAGGCCTCCCAGCAGCACCCCCTGTCAGCCAGTGTCACCATCCCGTGAAGGCTGGGCTCTCCTGACTCCGCTCTATGGTCTCCTTCCTGGCTTTCTTACTTCTGTACCTTTTGCTGACTTCTGTTCAATTTTCAAACAGAAAGTATCACCAAAGGTGTTTCTAAAAACATCTCTGACCTTCCCATCACCATTCTCATTCTTTTCAGACTCTGAGACTCAGCCCTGACATTCATCCAGGCCCAGACATTAAACTGACTTCCAGGTGAGCCCGCCAGAAAGCCCTGATCTCGGGGTCTGGCCCCTGCCTCTTCCACCATCTTCTGCCCCAGCCTGGCTCCCAAGGTAACGCAGCATCAGGGGCCAGGCCCTGGACCAGCCAGCCTGGTCTGCCTCCCAGTTCTGCACACACTGGTGTGTGATGCAGGCCAGGTTGGCTTCCTTTGCAGACGGAAAGTTTGCCTGATAAGCAGCTACCCAGTAATGGGTTCCAGAGTATTCGTCGCTGCTGTGAGTTTTCCTTCAGGCTCATCTTTGTCTCTTTCTGTCTCCTTGCTTGTTGCGTCTTCCACAGTATACTCATGAAGCGTCTCTTAACCTCCCTTCCGTCTATGTCCTGGCCCATGTCTGTGCTCCCAGCTTGTCTCCCTGGAAAGAGCCATTGCAGCAGCTTCCCCTCATCTCTTCCTCTCAAATCCACTCCTCGGCGGGGAGGGCAGAGGCAGCTCAGTCACAGTGCAGAGAACTGGGCTGGCTGTGGGCAGCACAGCAGGGCCTGGACTTGGACCAGAGCCCTGGGGGTGGCCCTGTCAGCACTGCTCCTCTGGGTGAGACACTACACACACAGCAGACTGGTGACACACGCCTCACCTCCACCTCTGAGAGCAACGCCCTATTGGGTCATGTCTGGTGCCCGGGGTTCGTTAATGGGAGAGCCTGGGACATTGCTAGAGCTTCCCTGCCCACCTGGCCCCATGCTGAGATTCTCAGAGGCTCTACAATCCAGGTTCGCACAAAGGCACCTTCTTACTCCCTCACTTCTTGCAAGGGGAACTCTTCCTGGGCTCCCGAGAGGGTGCAGGGCAGGTTCAGGACACAGAGAGTCTGGTGGGACGTGGAGCTGTACCATGGGACTTTTTAAAAGTGAAAAATGTTTACCATGCAAAGTTTCTATGTCAAGTCAAGAGTGTCCAGAAAGGAGACAACCTGTAGCCATGCAACTGAGAGGTCAGCATTTTTGTGAAGAGGACCATGGCACAGCCACTTGGAGGAAAGTGTGTGTGTGTGTGCTGCTCTCCTTTGTCCTGCAGGGGCTACCCTGCCCCACAGAGAGGCCACCTCCAGCACTCCTAGTGCACGCCTGTGGGCACCACTAGTTTTCACTGAGTTCTCAGACTGCCTGGACCCACCCAAGAGAAGTGAGTGGCAGGGCAGCTCCAGCCTGGTGACTGAGGAGTGAATGGGGATGGGGAAGGCAAGTTACAGGCACTAGCATGGGGTTCTGGCGTCCAGTCTCTGGTGGGCAGGAGAGTGGATCTGCAGGGGATACCTGGAAGTCATAGGGAAATAAACACGGGGTGTGTGGTGCCGCCAGGGGAGGGAGTCATACTGGCCCTGACGAGCTGCCTTGCACACTCCAGAAGGGCTCACTCGGCAGTGAGCTCCCGTGCTGGTAGAAGAGAGCTGGAGCATCGCAGGGGCTCAGGGGCAGTGCTGTTGTGGTTCTTTTGGGGTTCTCGTCTGGTATATTGTCTGACAGTGTGGCTATTTGGAGAGGAAAGGCTAGAAATTGCAACATATACCTGATTTTTCACTGCAGAGACAAAATTCCCTTTCTTCCGCCAGTCCACGGAGGTTGGGTAGGGACCAGTACCTCGAAAGTAGTTACTTTTGGTGGCTGAGCAATTCTGGAACAACCAAATACGTTATTTTCAGGAAAGAAACTAAAACAACTTCCCTCCCCTGCTTTTTGGATGAAAGACATGCAATTTAAACGGAATCACTAAGAGTCAATGAGAAAGACTACAGACAGGTACCGAAACCATCGGTGCAGTCCACAGGTCAAAAACATTACATGCTTCAGGGCCCAGACTGGAAGATTTAGAAAAAGATAGCCAGATTCAGCAATACAAGTACCATTCTTCTCATTAAATTTGAATTTCAGGTACTGTAAATACATCTTGTGCAATATTTACAGGATAGGTATGCTAAAAATTATGTTATCTGAAATTCAGCTTTGACTGGGCATCTATTTTTTCTGGTAGCCTACATCAGTGATTCAGATTGCTACAGCCCAGGGCCCAGACGGAGGCCACAGAGAGACAGCCCTCTCGCTTCCCTGAAGAGATGGAGACATGTGTCTACGGCTGGGGACAACACCGAATTTAGCCGGAAGCACAATGGCCCTCAAAGTTATTCCAAAGGTCTCAGTGAAGAGGTCCAGATCTGTTTGCAATGAACTACCTGGGGCTCTGACCAGAGATATTTGCGTTTTATTTCATCAAAGCTCATGTCTGAAAATTGATTCAGTGCCACTGAAAAAGAGAAGGGGGGGGGAAGAAATAGAGACGTTTAGTGAGTGAACCTGGTGTTTAACTATGTTCTATCATAGCCCCCGCAATGTCACTCCTTATATTTTTAAATGTAATTTGTTTCAATACAGCAAGGCAAGCCCTTCCTGCACTTCAGAGTTGCCTGGGGAGCTCTGCAGTACTACAGATGTTAGGACTGAGAAATGCACCCAGAGGTGTAGCTTGTCTGGGTGGAACTTAGACACCCAGTGCTCCAGACCCCCTACTGCTGCGTCTGGGGGATGCCCAGGTAAAGAATGGCTACGCCTGCGCAGGTGTCTTCTCCATGCCACATGCCCATGCACACGGGCAGCAGTTTACCTTTACTGACAGACAGCCTGTGCTCTCTGTGCCCGGGACACACACTGGGACTGGGCAGAAGTGAGATTCCAATTTAGGTCTTCCTGACTACTGCCCCTGGTATCAACTTAGCTAAACTGCTGTCATTTCATGGTCCTCAGCTCCAGCCTGGCACAGAGCTGGAGTATGGGCTGCCTCCTTGGAGGCAAGGAGTGGTCTCTGAGACACAGTCCCAGAACAATCCAGACACAGAGTGCAGTATGTGCACTGGACCCTCAGGCAGCAGGAAAGGGCCAGGGGCACCACTAAAGCCACTTGTTCACATCATGACCACTCTAATGGTCCCAACATTGTCCAATTGATAAGCTTGCACCCCAGGAACTTTAACAGCAGAGCCACGATTCAACATCAGCGGAGCAACTGAGTCCTGGCCCCTGCTCCACACCCATAAGCTTCACGCAGCCCCCTTCTTTCCAGATCTGTGCTGCTCCCACCCCTGCCCAAGCAGCCAAGAGGAGTGATGTCCCTGTGTACTTTTAAATGTGTGGTTCCCCTTGTTGTGGGCACTGATCTTCTTCCAGTTGCGGGCAAATGTCTGCTGCCTGTGGTGGTACTCCTTCGCACTGTATTCCTTTTGGTGCTAAAACAAAACACATCAGCAACAGATCATGGGAACAGGATGCAGCGCACTGCAGGGAGAGTCCTTTGTTTTCTAGGAAGAGATGGAAGTTTCCTCAGTGCTGTGGTGCTCAGGACAAGTCTGTGCCAGTGGGTGGGATGCTACCCTGGGTCCCCAGTGTAAAATCAGGCCTTTGAAAACAACCCTGTGCCTCCAGCACTGTGGCCAGCTGCCCAAAAGCAAGGCCTTGTGAGGAGAGCTGCCCCGTGCAGGTCCCCAGAAGCCAGGCGATGCCAAGCCACTTGCATGGAAGAGATGACCACCTGACCAAGATAGCCACAGTGGTGTTTCTGCAGCCGTGTGGCAAAGTGCTTTGAATCCAAATCAGAAAGAATTCCAAGGCTGCTGTCATCTGTTGGGACCACCTTTTGGAATGAGTTATATTTAACTGTATCTTTCTTAGTATTTGGTCACTGTGAAGCCAGGAAAGACCCTGTGTAGGTCAAGACTGGAAAATCCCTCTTTACTGTCTTAAATCTGGTACAGTTTGTACATCAGGAAACTTTGCAAAATAAAAAACCTCAGAAAGAAGAAGTTGGGCACTGACCTGCAACATCCATGACTTAAAGCGAAACTTCTCTGTAAAAAAGAAAAAAAAATTAGATCTAGGCACCTTACAGTAAAGTTGAGTCTTCAACCAAGTAGGACAGTTTAGAGCTGATTTGCATTTAGAAAACTAGGCTAAATTTAAAACACCAAAGATGTTATCTAAGGCTGAGTGTGAAAAGGAACTCAAATTCTTTCTGCTTTGGTGCCCCAAACTAATTCTGAAAAGCTAGTTCTGAAAAGCTATCTTTTTTTTTGGTGCCAGCAACTGAACCTAGGTCTCCAGCGTGCTAAGCAGGTTTCCACCGCTAAGCTGCACCCCCAACCCCAGTAATACACTTTTTAACTACAGCATCAGAAGTCGGGATAGCATTTATCCTCAGTGGGAACACAAAAAGGATTCCAGAAATGTGCTTCAGCATGGTGTGGTTCTACAAGTGTGCTTCCATGGTGGAAATTCAATTAAGTGCATACTTTTTTTTTTAAATAAGAAGTCTTCTTTATTTGTACAGAGCATCATAATCTCAACAGTCATCAGTCATTTATGAGCAAACTTTTCATTTAACAAATTAACAGTGTCAAACCACACTACGCTACCTGTCAAATCCTCAGTGCTCGATTGAGACAAAGAGGCGCCTGGAACACTGAATGGAAAGAGAAAATGGCTAAGAAAAGTCAAAGACTTTAGAAGCAGTTCAAGTGGATGGATGGGTTACGGCTTTGTTTCCTGAGCACCATTAGATTTTTCTCAATATTCAGAGGAGTTTTACAAAATCATTTTAAGACATGAATTAGAACTAAGAAACCTGCGCTTTGGAACATTAAACTGTACTCAAAGTTACTAGATTTGAATTAAAGAGGGTGGGCAAATGGGAATGGGAAGCAAAGCAGAGGCAGAAAAGAAACAAAGTAAGAAGCATGGAGGGGAAAATGTTGTGCTTAGACGAAATAAAGCCTGGAACTGTGAGGAATAAAAATGAAAAATCATAGCCACAAGTCTCGGAGATGGGAATAAATAGAGAGAGCCTAAGATTTTACACGTTCCAGGAGGTGACAACGAATCCTAAAGCTTTACAGTGGCAGGGTGGAGGACACTAAGATGAAGCCATCTGTTTTGTGAAACATCCTTGTTTGTTTGACGACTTCCAACACATAGTGCTAATTTCACAGCAGACGGCGCCGGGACACAGCGAGCCCAGCAGGTCAGACACCTGATTGACACGGAAGGGCCACCGCCAAGCCAGTTTGGAGAACACAGGACTTCCTGAAGAAACCATCAGACTGTCTTTTGTCTGTTTGCTTTTTGTTTGTTTGTTTTTAACAATTCTGAGGGAATGCTGAGCTACACATCCAGCCTCTTTTATTTGGTGTGGGTGTGTGTGTGTGTGTGGCAAGGTTAGAGTGCATACTCAGTGATTTGCGTACATTTTGTATGGTATTTCAACAAGAATTTCACTAAAAACCTATGGGGAGGTGGCTTCTGGAAACGGGCTCCCTGCGCCCTGAGGCTCAGCTCTCTGCTGGGCAGGGCTTAGGGGGCTCTCTGGCCCCAGTCTGCTCTGGAAGTTGAGCTCTGAGCATTTTCCTGGGAAGAAATTGTTCGCTCCCCTGTCCGCATGTCCCAGGCAGGGATGCAGGGGACCCCAAGTCTGCAACCAGGCTTCAGAGAAGACAGACCTCAATCAGGCCCAGAGTGTGCAGTGGCATGGAGGTCCAGACCTGAGTCTGCACTCTGGGGTTTATCTTAAGCAACAGGCAAGTGTGAAAACACCAGGCAGGGCTACTTCTCAGCAGCAGGAAAAACAGAAAAGCAGTTCTGCCGGAATGATACGGTGTTTGACACAGGGTCTTGCTGTAGAGCCCAGGCTGGCCTTGAACTCATTACACTATGGCCTTGGCTGATTATGCCTCACAGCCCCAGCCTTCTCTTGTCCTGCCCAAGAGCTTAAATGATTTTTTACATTTTTAACTGCTTGGGGGCACAAAGAGTAGTGATATTTTATAGCACCTGAAGATCATTAAATTTTGGTATCTATAAATAATGTTTATTTGTATGCACACAGCAGAGCTCACTCATTTACACACAATCTGCAGCTGCTTCTGCTTCCCCAAAAAACCAGAGTCAGTAGTTGAGGTAAGACCTCGGGTCACCGAACAGGAGGTCTGCTAGCTAGCTGCGAGTTCAGGCAGCTTTCTGCTCTGCCCTCACCAGAGCACTGCTGGGCTGCCAGGGGCCTGGGGTCATCAGGCCTGTAGCAGGGAGGAATGGTACAAAAACCTGCCTTTGTAACCGTTGCCCATCCCATCCTAGTTGATCCCTGGCTTCTCCTCTGCAATTCAGGGTGCCTCTTGCCTGCAGTCTTTTAGAGCTGAGGCTGGGCCCAGTGTAGTAGGGGCCAGGAAGCAGCAGAATGGGAGGGGACAGCAGGGGCCAGGAGGGGGGACAGCAGGGGAAGAGAGGCAGCCACAGGCGACCTGACCCGGGTGCCCTGGGTGTACCTCCCACCCACCACAGCCTGCCGACCCTTTTGATAGAGCACTGTGGTCACTGGGGACTGTTGCCCAGGCCCATGGCCTTGAATGGAAAAGGTGGCCATGGCTCTGGAAGGGGCCACTCCAGCGGGGACAGAGGGCTGCAGGTTTCCTGGGGCAAGAAACACTGCCGCCTTTAGTCTCTCAGATCTCTCCCATCCTGTCCCTGGTCCCCTGGCCCCTGGCCCTTGTCCCCCGGTCCCTGATCCCTGTACCTAAGGAGCTCAGCTTTGACGCGGCGGTGGCGGCGGTGCAGCCCCGGGACAGCAGCAGCCAGGCCCCAGCACAGAGCAGGAACAGCGCAGCCCTCATCTCAGTGGCTCTGCCTCAGCCGGAGGTGGCGCCCAGGGTGGCTGCAGCTGGGGTGGCGGGGGCGGGGCGGCCCCTGCTGAACCGTCCCTCCCTCACCCGTCTGGCCAGCCCCGCCTCGGCCTCCGGGTTGACCGTGTCCCCCTGGGCCTGGAGGAAGGAGGCCATTCCCTACCTGCAGACTTTGGTCTTTCGGGAGGCAGTCAGACCAGGACCGCGTACCCCGCCATCTGTTTACTTGGCAAACCTGCAGGAAGAGGGAAGCTGGGACATGGGGGCCTGACTGTGGAATAAGCAGGACCTGTTTTTAGACTCTGACTTCAGGTTCAGGACGGAAACAGAGCTCTTGAGCCCTGTTTACATGCAGGGAAACAGGCCAGGCCGCTGGGTCCTTCCCCAGTGCGACGCAGGGTCCTGCACCCTCCTCACTCGCAGCAGCACCCTCGTGCTGCCCGGCATCCGGCAGTCTGAGCTCTCTTCTGGCTGCCATATGAATGGTTCCAGCTCCGTAGAAGCTGGGTTTCAGCTGAATTTGAGTGATTTCCCAGGCTGGTGATGAAGACAGCCTGAATCAGGGGATCTGGTGACCACACGCAGTGCCCGGCACCTTGTCGTGGAATGGGCTTTATGTTCCACAGTTCTGCCAGCTGCGGGCTCACAGTGTAGGGGAAGCAAGGTTGAGCTGTGGAGTTCAGTGGGCTCTGTGTATTCAATGCATTCGTCCTTTCTTTCTTTCTTTCTTTCTTTCTTTTCTTTTTTTTTTTTTTTTTTTTTTTTTTTTTTTTTTTTTTTTTTTTTTTTTTTTTTTTTTTTTTTTTTTTTTTTTTTTTTTTTTTTTTTTTTTTTTTTTTTTTTTTTTTTTTTTTTTTTTTTTTTTTTGAGACAGGGTCTCACTGTGTAATCCAGGCTGGCCTTGAACTCCTGGGGATTCTTCTTCTTCAGCCTCCTGAGTGCTGGGAGTATTGGTACATGCCACCAGGCCCAGCTCAGTGCATTCTTGACTTGCAATATTTTACCTTGTGAGAGGTGTGTTGGGATCTGGCCCCATTTTAAGCAAGGAGAAGCTATATTTCCAGGTATAGCAGGTCTTGGTCATGAGTCTACGTCTCTCTCGACTTCCTCCTGGATGTGACCTCCCCTGTGCTTTGAGGCAGGAGTGTCAAAAATGAATCAGTGGTTACTGTTGGGACAGTCGCTGGCCTCAGAGTGAAGCCATCTTCCTTCTGTTCTGCCTGCCAGAGGAGCTGGAAATGCTGTGTCCCTTGCTGTCTTGGCTACCTGGACACCTGTTAGAGCTGACCCTGTGTGTAGCCCATGGGCCCTTCCTTCCTGAGCTGTGCTGGGGGACTTAGGCCCTGAGTGGTGAGGTGTGGGGTAGGGCTCTGGCCTGCTCAGCTGGCGTCAATGTAGGTTTTACTTCTACCTTAGATCCCTGTGTGACCTAAACAAGCACTTTGCCCTCACTGAGCCTTAATGTTTTTAATCTGCATATGTCTGCTTTCCCTGATCTTCAAGGTTACAGGTAAATAAATGCCTGTGGTGGGTAACTTCATGTGACCCTGGAATTGTGAATTCCTGAATGCCAGCTTCCCTGGTGTATGGGGTATGCAGTGTACCCCCAAGTCCTCATATAATTTTGATGGGGCTGAGTTATTGGTTTGTTATTGGTTTGCTGATTGACAATGTGAGTGCTGTGCCTGCCCAGGGGTGGAGCTGACATACAGCGTAAGGGAAGGTGGGTCTTCCTCTTCCATGCTTCTGTCTCCTTCTCTCTCTTGCTGGCGCGGCTTGCGGCTTGCGGCTTGCAGCCGCCATGAACAGCAGGCCCGCCATGCCACACTATCTTGGAGCCAACTTATGGACTGAAACTCCCGAGAAACTGTAAAAATAAACCTTTCCTTCCCTAATTTTGGGCGTCAGGTATTTTGTCTCGGCAACAAGTGAAAAGTAACTAAGACACCTGGCAATCATTTTTTACATTTTTATCTATCTATTTATTTATTTGTAAGAGAATAAAACCAAACAACATAAAACAGAATAAAGCCAATCAAAGCAAAAACAGTGAAAGCTATACAGGACTTCAAAACAAGATAATAGAAAATCAGCAATGGCTACCATAATGCTTCTTGTTGCCCTCAAAATAGCTGCCCATACCATCAGATATAATAAAATCAAACCAAACCAAACAGAGAAAAACCAATCAAAACAAAACAACAAAAACTATGCAGGACTTTAAAGCAAGATAATAGGGAATTAACAATGGCTGCCACTTTCCCTTTTTAGACATTTCCTCCCCTTTCACTTTCACAATACCTGTTATACATTTTGGATCCCACTAACTTCTTCAGTCTTTTATACTAGGAAGACAATATGATGTTCACCTATGTGAGTCTGAACCATTTCACCCAAGAGCATGATCACAAGATGCATCCATTTACCTACAAGAGCCTTGTGATCATCCTTCTTTATAGCTGAGTAGTTTTCCATTGTATAAAAATGCTGAATCTTTCTTATCCATTCTGTGGTTGATGCAAGCTAACCCTACTTTTTTCTGGTTCTCTTTTGCATGGAGCATTGTTTTCTCTCCTTTGACTTTCAATCTATGAATTTCCTTTTGAGCCAATGTGTTTCTTATATACTGCATATCAGTGGATCTTATTTATTGATCCACTCTGCCGGTGTTTCTTTTTATTGGTGAATTGAGGTCATCAACATTAATAGTTACGGCCAACATGCACTGGTTCATCTCTGCCGTGCTTTTTTCCTGCTGTTGTCTGCCTCCTTTTCCCTTCAATTCAGTTGTCTGCCCCACTCAGTGATCCCACTCTGCCACTATTACTGGGACTGTGGTCATTTCTCTCTCTCTCTAGAAAATCTTTCAGTAGTCTTTGTAGGATTGGCTTAGTGTTCATGAATTCCTTCAGTTGTTCTTTGTCATAGAAGTATCTTATTTCTCCATTTTATTTATTTATTTATTTATTCATTTATTTATTTATTTTTTTGTACAAGGGATCGAACTCACAACCTCATGCCTGCCAGGCAGGCACTTAAGCCACTGAGCTAAATCCCTGGCCTCTCCATTAATTTTAAATGATAGTTTTGCAGGGTACATCAATCTGGGTTGCAAGTTGTTTTCTTTCAGGACTTGAAATACTTCACTCCAGCCTCTTCTTGACTTGATGGTTTGTGTTGAGAGGTCTTTCATGATTCTGATGGGTTTTCCTTTATAGGTTATCTGTTTCTTTTCTCTAAGCCTTTAATATTCTGTTCATGTACTGAATTTCTGGGATCTTGATTTTTTTTTAAATATTTTATTAATAATAAAAGACAAGGCAGAAGAGAATCCCCCATACTTGCTACATTGCCTGCTGTAAAGAGAAGCTTGGGTTGCTGACCAGAGGCCTGGCCAAATCTACAAAACAAAAGTTGGTTGATGTTCCCTGGTTGCTATCAATCCAGCCAGACCTCCAAAACAGCAGATTGCCTACGGGGTGGGGGGTAGTGTTTGTCCCTGATTCCAAGCCCACGTGCCGGTGCCGCTCAGGCTGGGCAGGGGCCCCGCGAGGGGCCCTTCTCGTTCTCCTCCAAGGTCCTGGGGTCAGGACCCTGGAAGGCAGTCCATAATGTGTCCTGATCAGTGCCTGCGCCGCTCTGGGATCTTGATTATTATATGTCTGGGTACAGATTTATTTTGGTTATAGCAACTTAGGGATCTCTATGTCTCACTTATCTGTATTTCAGGTCCTTTTCTGATACTTGGGAAGTTCTCTGCTATTACTTCTATAAATAGTCTCTTTATGTCATTTGTGTTGACTCCTGCTTTTTCGCTGACACCTATCATTCTTAAATTATTTTTCTTTGTGTCATCTTGCAGCCATTGAATTGTTATTTCTTGGTTTCTTGTTATTTTTAAGACAGCTTTCCTTTTGTGATTGCTAGTCACCATCCTATCTTCATGGTCTGAAAGTTTATCTTCAGTTTCTTACAAGCAGTTTTGCCAGCTTTCAGTGGAGTTTTTAATTTCCTGGATATCTCTTTGAGTCTGTTTCATGCATTCCAATTCTTCTCTATATCGTTCATTCAAGGTGTCCGTCATTCTCATATGCTCCTCTTTTCTTTTATCTATGTCTTCTTTAGATACATTCAGCAACCCTATTATTATGTTTGTCATATCTTCTTTTATCTGAGATATTATTTCTGATCTGATTTCTTTTATAGCCTCATGAAGTAGTTTCTTTACTTCAGTTGCCATCATCCCAGAAATTTCAGGTGTGCAACTTTCACTTTCTCCCATGTCTAAGTCTCCTGGACTTGTTCTGTCTTGGGCTGGAGGCCAGAGATTGCCTTTTGCTCCTTTGTCTTGACATTTTCCTGGGTTCCTCCACATGAGTGGGTGGTGGGATCCCAAGAGCTTCTCACAATGGCTACCCATCCACAGTGTAGAGGAATGGGTCAGGCACCTGGGTTTCTCCTAACCCAAGTTCCCCAGGAGCGGTGGAGTGCTCCAGACACTGGCAACTTCTCCAAGGTGTGGCTGGCTGGTTCTCCTGGCCCTCACTGGCAACAGATCCCTGAAGGGAATGGTGGCCAGCATGCTTACAGGGGCAGGACTGGCTGCTTCTTCTCCCTACCTGTGGTGGTTACCCCGGAACTTGTGCTCTGTCCTTGGCTGACCACCCATTGGGCTCCAGCCAGCCAGCTCCTCTCCAGAGCTTATTCAAGCACAGGCTGTGAAGGGACCCCGTAGGACCCTGCAATTAAGGTCTCAAACTGATGGCACTAAAACAGGATTGTTTTGGGCTCAGTGTTACCACATGGACCCTTAAGAGTACAAGAGGAAAGGAGAAGAGGCAGAGGGGCAGAAAGTGAGGCAGAGGAAGAGGAGGGGTGAGGTGGGAGGCAAGGCAGAACCCACAGTCATGAGGACTGTCCTCACCACAGCTGGCTTTGAAGGGGGCATGAGTCAAGGCAAGCAGGTGGCCTCTGGGAACTGAGAACAGCAACCGCAAGGACACTGGGACCATGGTCTTGTGACTACACGGAACTGAAACTTGCTAGCCACTGGCATGGGCTTGGAAGCAGATGCACCTCCAGAGCTTGTGTGTCCCAGGCATGGGACTGTCCTTGGCTCCAGGCCCTGGTCTCATAGGACAACTGGACAGAAACAGCCAATGAATAGAATGGTTTCATGTGGTGAAGATAAAAGAAGGGAAGAAGGGAAAAGAAGAAGTAGAAGTGAAAAGGAGAAGAAAGAAAATGTTTCCTGCACGCAGAAGGGGTCCCTGGAAAAGTAAGAAGACCATAACCACAAGGACTGACTGTTGCTGTGTGTTCCTCTGTCTCTCTCTTGCTCTTTCTTTCTTTCTTTCTTTTTTTTTTTTTTTTTTTTTTTTTTTTTTTTTTTTTTTTTTGAGACAGGGACTCACTATGCAGTTCAGGCTGATCTTGAACTCACTTTGTAACCCAGGTTGGCCTTGAACTCACAACAATCCACCTGCCTCAGCCTCCTGAGTGCCAGCTCCCAAATTGTCTTTTATAGCCCTGTTTTGATGTCAAAACAGGAAACAGTGACTTGACAGCTCTCCTCTTTGGCAGATCACACCCTACAGTCCAGCCTCCTTTCTGATTCTCTGTGATTGGAGGGTCATGCCCTATTGTCTGGCCTTCTTACCACACACCAGTCTGCCGGTGAGGAAACCATGAGCTCCAGCTGGCACGTGATTTTGCTCTGCAGGCCTCGAGCAGAGGAACCAGCCTAGTCCACAGGGACTGTGGAGCCACTGAATTGCCGGGGAATAGGTGTGTGTTGTTCTAAGCCTCTATATTTGTGATAATGGCTGTGCAGCAGCGGGAGACCTGTGCTCAAGGTAAGGACTTGGCCGGCAGTGGCTCTGGTGACAGAGGTCTGGATGGGTCTAAAGGCCTGGTACCCTGAGGGGCAGGAGGCTGAGCACAGGACTTGCCTCTGAGTGCAGGGATGTGTTTATCTTCACTCTTTATCCCCATCGTGTGGATGAGGTACTTACGCATTTTAGATTCACAGCTGATTTGAGGTGAGATTCAAATCCCTGGCTAACTAAAGCCAATGTTCTGCCCCACAAGTTATCAGTCTGCCCCAGGGGAGCAGAAGACTGAGAGTGGGCTCTGGAGCCTGAGACCCTTCCACCCTCCCAGGCCTGGATTCCAGGGGCTCAGCAGGGGCAGCTCTCAGCCACCTGTGCTTGGATTCTGCAGCTGCTCACTGCCTACCTGCAGGCTGCCTCCCGCCAACTGGTCGTCCACCCACATCCATTTGTCCTTCTTTTTTTTAACTCAAAAGCAAAACTTTATTCTCATATACAAAACAAACCAAAAAACACATCAGTTACAAGAGTATTAAAATATAAAATAGTGATAAATATCACCACAAAATTTTTAAGACCTATATACAGAAAACTAGAAAACATTACAAAGAAATTAAAAATTTCAAGAAGCATTTTAAGGTGAAACTCTTGAAGACAATTTTATATAAAAATCCAAAAGACTTGAAATCATCAAAACCATTTTGAAAAGGAAGAAAAAACTTTGGAAGACTAATGTGACATTGTTTTCAGAATTAGCATTTAGAATACTTTGTTTACTCTTTCAGCTTCTCATGCTAGGAAGACAATACGATGTTAACACACGAGTCTGATTTATTACACTTATAAGTATGGTCTCGAGTTGCATCCACTTACCTATAAAAGTCTCCAGTTTGTCTTTTTTATGGCCAAATAATACTCCATTGCATAAAAAAATCCACATTTTTTATTCATGCCTTAGTTGATGAGCATCTAAGTTGTTTCCAAGAGTTAGCTATTATAAATTGTGCTGCTATAAACATGTGTGCATATATATTGCTGTGGTATGATGCCTTTAATTGTTCTGGGAAGACAGTAGGAGCGGAATAGCTGGGTCTGTCCTTCTATGCTCTCCTTTCTCCCAACTCTACCCTCTCCTAACTGTTAATCACAGATTTTGCTGTCTTTTGGGTCACTTCACAATAGACAGCTGGGCCTGTGGCTAGCTTTGTTTCTTTTTCTTTTTGAGGGGGGAGAGGGGTGGGAGACAGTGTCTTGCTGCGTAGTTCAGGCTGGCTTTGAATTCACTTTGTAGCCCAGGCTGGCCTCGAACTCACAGTGATCCTTCTGCTTGAGCCTCCTGAATGCTGGGATTACAGGCATGTGCCATCATGCCTGACTTGTTTCTTTTTCTTTTCTTATTTTTTTTCTGGCTTTGTTTCTGACTGCAATAACAATGCATTGCAGCTGCTGTCTATGTGAATGTTTTCTGACACAGCATTTCATTAAATTGTCCAGGCTGGCCTCAAACTCACAATCCTCTTGCCTCAACCTCCCAGGTATTAGGATCATAGCTGTGTGTGTCACCTTGAACCTGAGAGAATTTTTTATTTATTGCTCACAGGGCCCTAAGAAGCATCTTGTAGACACGCACATACTGGCTTTCCAGATGAATAAACTGAGTCAGAAAGAAAGACAGACTTAAGCCTGTTGATAAGTGGTGGAACGCTTCCAGTGTCTACATGCTATTTTGCATAGTAGGCAGACATCAGGTTGAGTGGATGGTTGGTGATAAGTTCTGCTAGCCTGGGGCTTAGCATCTGCCCAACTTGGTACCAGACCCAGAGAAACAACTCAGCTCTCCAAGAGTAAACTCCATGTTTTCCTTCTCATTTCAGACATAAACCTCTCGCTCCCCTTTGCGCATGTACTGAGCCCTCTCCAATCCCAAGACTCCACAACCCCCCAAGCCTGCACCCCCAGGCCCCAGTAAATCTTTCTGTCTCCTGCTTTACACAGGCAGATGCTCCCTCAAATCACCTGTCAATACGTCATTTTGCCCACCTTCCCAAACTTCTCCCCCAGCCAAAGTTGATGAAGGTAACTACACTCCTTCGTTCTTGTTGAGAACTTTTACACCCCACCCCCCCGCTCCTAAAGCTCTCCCATGCCCTCCGCATTAAAGGCCTCCTCCTTATCTCTCTCACTCTTATTTTTTCTGCGCCGCTTCAGATTTAGTGACCTTAAAATAGTCAAACAGTTGAGTGGTGGCTGTCCATGGGGCTGCATATAGGACAGAAGCAGGGATGAATGGGTAGATGAAGAAATAGCTTTATGGTTGAACAATTAAATGGATGATTGGATGGATGGATGGGTGGATGAATGGATAGATAGATGATTGGATGGACAGATGGATGGATGGATTAGATGATGGATGGATGAATGAATGGATGGATGATTGGATGGATGGATGGATGGATGGATTAGATCATGGATGAGCAGATTAGATGGATGGGTGGAAGAGTGGGTGGATGGGTAAAGGAAAGATGGATGGATGTAGAGATGAGTAACCAGACAGTTTGTAGAGTAAAAAGCTAATAAACACAGAGGGTTGTGTCAGTGAACTAAATTACAATAATTTAAAGACCTTATATAGTTTTACTTTTGAATCTAGAATCAGGCAGCCCTGCATTCCGTGTGTCCCAATAAGCTGAGCAAAGAATCTAGGGTTATAGACAGTGAAGGGCTGAAAAAAAGCAGAAATAAAATCCAAAAGGCAGATTGGGTTTTTAAAATATTTACTTTCGTGGTTCTGGGAAATGAACCACAGCTCTGAATCTTTACTTTTTTTTAAGACAGTCATGATATGTAGCCCAGGCTGGCCTTGAACTTGTGTGATCCTGCTGCCTCAGCCTCCCCATATTGGGATTACAGGTATGGGCCACCACGCCCTGCTGGCATTAGTTTTTGATTTTTGAAAAGCATTACATAAAAGTCTAGCTTATTTTTATTTTATTTTATTTTTTGGTGCTGGGGGTCAAACTTACAACCTTGCACCTACCAGGCAGGCGCTTATGCCACTGAGCTAAATCCCCAGCAAGTCTAGTTTATTTTGAGTGTCTTGGTTCTTCCTTTAAACTGCCCCTGAGCACTGTGCCTCCTTCCTCTTACCCAGTCCAGTTTTGGCCCCGGGTGAGCACTAACTTCTGAGCCTGGTCACACAGCCCTGAACGCACACAACTCCACTTCCTCTTTGGGCCTCAGGTCATCTTGCTCTTCACATGTCCTCGCCACCCACCCTCCTTTGTCTGGCATGTAAGATCCTCCATGATATATCCCCATTCTGATTGTAATATCCAGCAGCCAGCAGCCTGCTTCCTGCCCTGACACAGCCCCACTTCCAGACCTCCCCTACCCTCCCGGCCTCCTCAGTCACAACTTTTTCACCCTATTCCAAGTTCCACTCTAGTTGAGCACCACTTCCTGAATTCCTGAATTAATAATGGCCACCACACAGTCGTGTTTAGGGGTTTGCCACCTACACTGGACAGTTTCTTGCAGAGAAGGCCCAGTGTTAGCAAATTTGCACCCTGTGGTGTCTCAGGGAGTGGCCAGTGCCCAGCCATCTTGGAGATCACCGCTGGGCTCCTCTGTATTGCCCCAGAGAAACAGGAGAAACCCCGTGTGCCAGGGCACAGGTGCAGCCCAGCCGCAGCCACAGGGTCTCTGCCCTCCTGAGCAGAGCACATGAGGATGGGCCCAGGGCTGCAGGGAAGGTCTGGCCTCACTGCTCTTGCTGCTGGAGAAGGCGCTCTAGCAGGGTCACTTGCGCCTGTGGGGCTTGTGGGTGGACGCACAAGGACGGAGCAGAGACAAGGAAGGAGGGAAAGGGGCACGAGGCCTGCCTGCAGGCGGGAGCCTGTTACGTGCGCCCTGTAGGAATTTAGAATGCAGCATGACGAAGAGCTTATTAGTACTGCAAGAGAGCAGCGGGGAGTCCAAGAGAGAGGACTACGCTATTTGGGTGAGGGGCTGAGATTTTATACGGGTTCCGTGAGAGGGAAGGGATATGAATGGGGCCCCAACGAGCACCGGGAAGGTTTCCTTTAAGCCAGCTAGTGTCTGTTCATCTCCCAGAAGCAGCTACCAAGAAACCAACTCAACAGGGTCCACACACCAGTCCTCAAGTAGATGCCAGCAGCCCCAGGTTGCTCTCCTAGGTGCTGTGCAGCTTTGTAGGTCTCCATGGTTCTGAGGGGCTGGGTTCCCTGAGGCTGTGCTGGAGGCAACTGTTTCTGCCTGTGCAGGCCTGGGAGGCAGTGACCAGAGATGATCCAACCTGAGTAGGCAGCTTCCCTTCCTGGCCCTGTGGAATGGGGCTCCTCATTTCTGCGTCATAAGTTGCTTGGCCTGAGTGTGGGCAAGGGCCGCACAGGGCACACACACACCTGGTAGATGCTGCCACGGCCTGAAGGACTAGACTGTGGGCCAGATGGAGCCCATGGGATTTTGTGACAGTCCTGCTGTGCTCCTCTAGCCAGGCCCCACTCCCCAGCAGCCGACTCCACCTCTGTCCCCAGAGTCCTCGCCTGTCCTGCTCAGGCCTGTCCACCACTGCTGCCTTCCCTAGGTTTCTGCTCCTCCCTATCAGAATCCCTGGTTTCTGTTTCTTCAAGGACCTGTTTCTTGCATACTCCAGGCAAGCACTTTACCTCCAGGCTGTACCCTCAGCCTCAAAGGTATTTTAAAAGATGAAGTGCACATTCAGGAGGCTGAGACAGGAAGACCACAAGTTTGAGGCCAGCCTACACTACATAGCGAGACCCTGTCTCAAAAAAAAAAAAAAATAGTGAAGCAAAATGCATGTAATATTCAATTAACCATTTTTAGGTGTAAATTTTTATTTATTCCATGAGCTGCTCTGAATCCTCTCTGATTGCACTTTAAGTTTTAGACTGTTGCACTCAGTTTATTTTTTTCAGAGCCAAGGCCTTGTGCTGCTATCCAGGCTGGAGTGCAGGGGCTGTCCAGTGTGTGACCTCACAGATGACAAGTTCAGTTTGGGTCAGTTTGGTACAGGAGAACTGGATAGAGCCAGGCAAAATGGTGTCTCGGGTGTCAGCTGCACAGGTCTGGCTCTGGAGGGAGGCGTGAGCTGGAGCCCAGAGTCTTGAGCTATCTGGTATGCGAATCACCACCTTTCCCAGAGGAGGCCAGGAGCAGGCCAGATGCTGTTAGCTGGGTGTGTGCATGTCGGCAATCAATGAACGCAGGCTGGGCATGCAGATATGGGTGCCATCTTTATCCTCCTAGGGCAATGACAACTGCTTCATTGCACACTCTTGGTCCAGCCACCTACAAGACTTCCTCAGGGAACCTTGGGAAAGAAGCCATGGCCAGTAAACAGGACAGGGGCAAGAGGCTGACAGGGCAGCCGGATGACAGTGTTATGAAACCCATGTATGCTTGTGTACACTGGCAAGCACCTTCAACAGCTCCTTCACAGGGCTGGGGTGGGGTGGGCAGGTAGAAAGGTAAGGAGCCACACACATACACATGCATACACACACACACACATACACACACACACATATACACATAAACAAAGATGCCAACCTAACCACTGCCTCTTTCCCCAGGAATCAGCCTACAGCCTAGAGTGAATCAGAGGTATTTTATACAACTCAGACAAAAGTAGCAAGAAGCCCAATGTCAGCCATGGTGAAGTCTGGACCAAAAGAAAATCTCAAGAACACTGATCCTATCTTTATTTTACAAGTTTGGCATCATGCTCATTGTGGATTTTTACCTAAATTTTGGCTTTCAAATTTACTGAGTTCTCATTAATTCCTGACTTTTTTGGTGGACCCTTCCTTTCTGGTTCTACCCTTTCACACAGTGCTGCCCAGTGTCCACCCCAAGTCAAAGCCTGGTCTTTGAATTCAGGGAGGTAATGATCTTTCACAATGAGCACCATGGTTTTGCACCTTCTGTGTGATCTTCAGTTTTTCACTGCTGTAGCAAACACCTAAGAACCTCAGCTTGCAAAGAGGAAAGGTTGATTTGGGCTCAGTTTCAAGGACCAGTCCATGGTTGGCTCTGTTGCTTTGGGCCTCGTCCCTTGTGCTCTTCAAGAAGGTGTGTGGTCCAGTAGGCCCATATTTAAAGGTGCTGTCACCTCCCTATAGTCCACTCTAGGCTCCAATACTTGGGTCCTTGGGATATTTAAGTTCCAAATGATCACTATCCAGGCTTGGGTCAAGATCTCCTACCCTCCTGCAGCCTTGGGATCAAGTTGCCTGATTGTTTCCATGGTATCTTGGTTACTTTTTACTCATTGCTGAGACAAAAATACCTGATGCCCAAAATTAGGGAAGGAAAGGTTTATTTCTTACAGTTTCTCAGGAGTTTCAGTCCATACTCAGTTGGCTCCAAGGCAGTGTGACATGGTGGGGCTGCTATTCATGGTGGCTGCCAAACAGCAAGGTGTGCTGGCGAGAGAGAGAGAGAGAGAGAGAGAGAGAGAGAGAGAGAGAGAGAGGGCAGAAGTGAGCAAGAAGAAGACCCGCCTGCTTTACACTGTATCTCAGTTCCACCCCTGGGCGGGTATAGCACTCACATCACCAATCCCAGCTCTAGACAACAAACTGATCACAAGTAAGTGCCAGACTCAGCCCCATAAAAAGTATATGAGGACTTGGGGGTACATAGTATCACCCAATACATTCCACCCCTGGACCCCCAAGGACTCATGTACATTCTTAATATAAAAGACATTTAGTGCCTCTCTAAGAGTTGCCAAAGTCTTAACAGTTTCACACTGTTGAAAAGTCCAAGCCCTAAATCTCCTCCAAGATCTATGGCAAACTCTTAACTGTAATCCCTTGTACAAATGAAAACAAAGTTAAGCACTTCCAACATATAAAGGCACAAGATAAACATTACCACTCCAAAAATTACAAACTGGAATACAAAGCATTGGAATCAAAGCAAGTCCAAAATCCAGCAGGGCAAACATTAAGTCCTGGAGTTCTTTGCTCAGCATCTGAAGAAATCTGGTTGCAAGCTCCAAAAGGCTTGAGGGATTCCACCCCCACGGCACCTTCAGGGGTCTTAACTTCCATAGCTTTCCTTGGACAAACCATGTTCCTTAACTTCACCCTTACATCTTTACACATTGCTCTCTGTAGGCGAGGAGGAAGCTGCCTTAGCCTTTTCTTGTACTTAAAACCAGTGCCATGTGGATGCCTCCAAGGTCCGCTGCCAGCTGGAGCAGTAGCCAGGCTTTCCTCTCTCTTGGCTGTAGGGGTCGACTGCCTGGATTGCTGAGCTCTCTGAACCTGATTGTGAGCAACAGCTTCTCTATGTTGCCGCCATTCTGGAATCCGGTGTGGCTGCCACAATTCTGGAACCTGGTGCAGCCACAACCCTTTTGAAACCTCCTGTGGCCTTTGTCACCACTCTGGGACATGGCACTCTGCAGCTTTTTCCTTTGAGCAAACTCTTTCACTTTTGAAGGCCTGAGGTTGCAAAGGGTGGAGGCCTGCTGCTTCCCAGGATGCCTCCAGGCCATCTTTTTTATTCCTTTGTTCCTTCTCAGCAATCAAGGTCTCAGCTAGATCTTTCCAGTTCACAACTTCCTGGCCAAACTCATGTTTTAAATCACCATGCCATGCTCTTTGCTCTTGATTCCCAACATAAATCTGGCTAAGAGCCACCAAGAGTGGCTCTTCAACATTTGGCTGCCTTGTAATTTCTTTTTTTAAACTAATCAGTCCTTTGCCTTTAATCTCAGTCTCAGGTAAAGTCTCTGGGCATGGGCAGAATGCAGACAAACTTTCTGCCAAGCCATAACATACATGGTGTGGAGTCCAACACCCAATGCAGTCCTTCTTCCCAGCAGAAACCTCCCAAGCCTGGTCTTTACCAGCAGGCTTTTTATCAACTTTCCGATCTCCTGGGCTCTAACCAGAATCTCCCATACAGAACAACCTAAGCTGTTTCAGCTCTATGCATTCAGGTGACATCTCTGAAACTGTCCAAACTTTCCCCGCAAGCCATTTCCAAAGGCTCTCGAACCACATGGTCAGGTTTAGTCATAGCAATGACCCCACTCCTCTGGTACCAAATTCGGTCTTAGTTACTTTTCACTCATTGCTGAGACAAAATACCTGACACCCAAAATTAGGGAAGGAAAGGTTTATTTCTTACAGTTTCTCAGGAGTTTCAGTCCATACTCAGTTGGCTCCAAGGTAGTGTGGCATGGTGGGGTTGCCATTCATGGTGGCTGCCAAACAGCAAGGCATGCTGGTGAGAGAGAGACAGAGAGAGAGCAGAAGAGCGGAAGCAAGCAAGAGGAAGACCCGCCTCCTTTACACTGTATCTCAGTTCCACCCCTGGGCGGGTATAGCACTCACATCACCAGTCCCAGCTCTAGACAACAAACTGATCACAAGTAAGTGTCAGACTCAGCCCCATAAAAAGTATATGAGGACTTGGGGGTACATAGTATCACCCAGTACACATCGTGTTTGCCACTCTGTCTTGGGTATCTGTTTTCTGCTGTTCCCCCAGGAGAATGAAGGGCTTGTGGACGAGAACCTGGTCTGCTTGCTTACTGCTAAGGTGAGTGTGGGCATCCGAGAGCAAACAGCCAAAGTGTATCCAGCTCTTGCCGATCGCCTTGCCCACAGCAGCGCATGCAATCCTCATAGCAACCTGCAAGGCAGGTGTTATTCTTGTCCCCATTTTGAAGCTGAGTCAGACTGGTTCTGTAACTTGGCTGCACTCACGGGATGAAGCAGTGAGGCTGGGATTCAAACTCTAGCACGCTGGCTCTGAAGTGGAGATTTCCAACCTTGCATATCTGACTTTAGGCAAGGTGATTCTTTGTGGTGGACACCTGTCCCATGCAGAGAGGGAAACTTAGCTGTGTTCTGTATCTCCAGTTCTTGAATCCTCTGTGACACCAAAAAATGGCTTCAGGTGTCCCCTGGGACCCCAGATCTCTTGGTGGTTATCTCCTATCTAAAGTTTTTAATTGCTACACTAGGCTGCTTTCCTGTAATGCACTGCACAATAATAAACATAGAAGGCCACTATTTTGCACTAGGTCCTTGCCCTGGGCCCCAACAGGAAAGTCTAAAATCAAAATGGAGTCATGCAAAAGTATCACCTAACCAAATCCAAACAGAACTGTCTCTCTTACTTTTTAAGAGGCCAGGAGAAATGAGAGACAATAGCCAAATATCCCAGGCTGGTTTCATGTGGCATTGTAATGACGTTCCTTCTTTTCTGTTTTTGAGACAGGGTTTCCCTATGTATTCCAGGCTGGCCTCAAACTCATGGCAATCCTCCTGCCTCAGCCTCTTAAATGCTGGGATTATAGGCATATGACAACATGCCTGGTTAAATTCCTTCTGCTTTTATCCTAAGCAAAAAAGGTAATCTGATGTTAACCAGTCAGGTATTTTTCTTTTTTTTGGTACCAGGATGGAACTCACAACTTTGTGCCTGCCAGGTAGGTGCTTAGGCCACTGAGATAAATCCCCGACTCTATTTTTTGAGACAGGGTCTCACTATGCAGTTTAGGCCAGCCTTAAACTCACTTTGTAGCCCAGGCTGGTCTCGAACTCACAACAATCCTCTTGCCTCAGCCTCCCAAGTGCTGGGAATAAAAGCATGTACCACTGTGCCTGGTTTACCAGTCAGGTATTTTTCTATTTTTCTGTGTCTCTGTTCCCTACTTTACAGGGAAAGCAACTTTGAAATGAACAACTGCTTTCTGTTCTGTTTCTGCTTTTTGTAGCTCTTTTCTGTCTATAAAAACAACATCCTCTGTTCAGCCTATTAGAATACTTGGCCTAGTTTGCAGAATGAAGGATCCTGATTCAGGAATTGAAAATACAGCCAATTAGGATCTTTAAATCGGGTCATTGTGGTCTTACCCTTTGACAGATCTATGAACCACGTTGAGGTTCCCTCTGGTGGCTCTGTCTCCCTGAGGCTCCCCCAGATCTCTGGATGTACTATCTTCCCTCATCCTGAGACCCAGGATGGGATGGGGAGGGAGCAGCCTACTCAGCACAGCCCTGGCCTGGCCTTGCTCTACAGCTCTGGCCTCAGGCAACCGGGGTAGCTTCCTATCCTGCAGGACTTCGTTTATACCTTCAAACACACCCTGGTCTCCTGTCTTTACCTGTCTATGCTGTACTAAGTACATTACAGGCACAGGTACAGGTACAGGCACAGGTGGAATATCTCTTATTTAAAGTGCTTGGATTACAAATGCTTCCAATTTTGGATGTTTTCTGGAGTTTTGAAAAATTGGCATATATCATGAGATTTCTTGGGGATGGGAGCCAAGTAGAAACAGAGAACTTGTGTATCTTTCATGTGCATCGTATCACATTGCCCGAGGGTGATCCCATACACTAGGACTAGTGTGCCTACATTTTGACTGTCAGTCATTTCATGAGGTCGGTAAGGAAATTCCTACTTGTGAGTCATGCTGGCAATCAGAGTTCCAGTTTCAGGTTATGTGTGTTCAGCCTGTGTTGGCTGCTTGCTGTTATTCTTTTCTGTGCTGAGATACTATGTCATGACCAGTTTTTCAAGTGCGGAGGCCCAAGTGAAGAGTCATGGTTCATAGCAAAAAAAGGCTTTCAAGGCCCTGACTATCTGAGGGGACAAATCTTGCTCTCAGCAACGGAGGGTAAGGCCTGGGGTTTTGCAATATCATCCCTGTGGTGGCTTCCAGCTGTGTCTGAAGGACACAGAACAGGGCTGAGTGCTGCCCCATGTCCTGGCCCAGTCACTTCCCCCCGTCCACCAGGAGGACAGGCCCAGGATGCTGGCTCAGGCTCAGGCAGGGTGTGACCTGCTGTGGGGCTTCCCGAGGTCATTTCCCAGCGACCTGTGGCCGGCTCATGCTAGAACTGCCCTCCCGTGCTTCAGGCGTTGCTAAACATGGAACAAACCTTGCCCTCCATTTTGTACCCTTTGTTACCGTGAATCTTGGTCAGGTTTCTTCTAGGCACCGCACAAGGCGGGCTGGTCATCTGGAAGTATGCAGGAGCTAGCCCAAGAGGGCTCACCGGTCCTGCACCTACAGGGTGAAGACAAGAGGTTCACTGGGCCCCAAGCCCTCCAGATGCTGCCCCAGCCCTGTGATGACCTGGGTCTGAGAGAGGCACAGCCTGCAAGACCGAGAGCACCAGAGACATCTGTTCCTGGGAACGAGACCATCCCTTAGACATAGGTGCCACAGCCACGAAGCTGCAGGGGGCTGGACTGAATCCCATGTCCAATCCTCCCTCAGCCTGTCCCATTGGCCTTTCTTCCTTGGGATGCCCTGTGACAGTGCCTCAAATGCTGTCTCTCACCAGGTTTGGTGGTGCATGCCTATAATTCTGGCATTTAGGAGACTGAGGAAGGGGAATTTCCAGGAGTTCAAGGCTAGCCTGGAATACACAGGGAAACCCTGTCTGAAAACCAAAACAAATAAACAAACAAGAAAAGCAAAAACTGCTTTCTCTAGGCACAGACAAATAATCTCCACAGCCATTTCTTCTTTTTTTTTTTTCAGCACTGGGGATTGAACTCACAACCTCACGCCTGCCAGACAGGTGCTTAAGCCACTGAACCAAACTCCCGGCCCTAGTTTTTTTGAGGCAAGGTCGCACTATGTAGCTCAGGCCGGCCTTGTGCTCACGTTATAGCCCAAGCCGGCCTCGAACTCACAATGCTCCACCTACCTCAGCCTCCCGAGTGCTGGGATTAGACGTTTCTTCCTATTGAGAAGACCCTAACTCTCCTCCCCTCATGAGTGGGCTGCCTTGGTGATATGTTTGACTCACAGAATGTTGTGGAACAGCTTCTCCCCAAGTCTTGTGGGGTGGTCACTTGTGGGATCCCACTGCCACACTATGGAGCTAGAGCCACAAGGAGAGGCTACATGGGGATACTTCTCTCAGCAGCTCACCTGTCTCCAGCCACAGGAGGGCACCATCCTGGCCACCAGGTCCAGATGAGTTTCTCAGCTGCTGTGTGATTGTAACCCCAAGAGAGACCCCAGGCAAGGGCTGCCAGCTGGGGCCCATTGCCCGCAGGACTTGAAAGGTGACAACATGGCTCAAACCATCCAGTTCTGAGTGGTTTGTTTCTAGGGCAACAGGTAATGGGAACAGTCTTCCTCCTGAGGCCACTGGACCAAGAGCAGGGGTGGTGTCCTCATCACCCCAACTCTGATCCTAGCCCAGGGCCTGTCAAGGAGCAGGTACCCATTAAATATCACCTGAGTGAAAGAAGGAAGCCACTCAGAGCCCACTGCTCACCCTGAGATAGAATAGATTTATTAGCAAGAGGTAATCAGGAAACATATGTTTACAAAAGTGGAAATTTCTTTTTTCCAAACAAGCTGTAAGTTGAAATATTTTAGGACTTGAAATAGAATTCTCATACCACTAGGTATTGCTTACAGCAAAAGTTGTCTGTCGGAGTGGAGCATGCCTGCCACTTCTGAGTGGACCTGTGTTCTCTATACTGTACACTGTAAAAAATACATGGTAATATTCACAGAATAAGCACTACGGTACTATATTCCTGCTAGAAGGGATTTAGACAGGACTACAGTATATGCAATAAAAACACTTGGTTATTGATTTCCTAATTCTACAGTGTGGTACTAATTGTCACAAGGTATACATACTTAGAGCATCTCAGTGTAAGCTTGTGGTGACCGTCAGGTGGCTCAAAAAGGAGGAAAAATGACATTTCCATGTCCTGACTTCTTGTGAGTACTGGGCAGCGGTTGGCAAAGGTTGCTGTGATTTGGTGTTGTGACTACATTTTCCTTGGAAGTTCTGGGTCTGTCCACTCTATGGAGACTACATTTCATGCGATCTGGCATGAATCCTACAGCAAGGAGCAACATGGTGCCAGGGTGGCAGCCTTGGTGTGAGGGATGCACCTCGGCAGAGAGGACTACCTTTAGCCAGCTTACTGGGAGGCAGCTTACTGGGAGACCTGCGATTTTGGCTGAAAAAGCTGCTTTGCAAACGGGTGTCACTGTCAGTGGGAAGAGCTGTCAATGACTGGGTCTGAGGGTATGGCTTCCCCCTCCCACCTCCCCCCACCCACCTGTTCTAACAGCTACATGGAACATGCTGGGAGGACGCCCAGGTGGCCACTGCCTGGGCGCCAGGCAGGGAGGGCAAAGCAGGACTGGAGCCAAAGACTCCTGTCGTTGCAGGTGCTGCCTCCCCTGCAAGCCTGGCAGATGGATCAGGAGGACAGGTGTTCCAAGAAACAGGCACTGCAGGGGGCAGAGTCAGACGGTGCAGAGATTCGTATTCCGGGTCTACAGGAATCTAAGAACAAGAACGGATCTGTAGTCTTGGAGAAGCACATACTGAAGAAGAAAATCCAGAGAAACCAAACGAATATGTACACTATCCTATCGCACATGTCTGCACAAATGGCTGGGTCTGGTTGGCAGCTTCAGGTGGGGAGTTTGGGTTCTATTCGGAGAGAAGACTCGTAGAGGCTTTCTTCATCCATCACAAAAGACTGGTCCAGTAGATACTGGGTTACCTGAGAAGAGGGGCGACAGGAAGGGCGGGGTTACAGGCCCTCTGTAGTGGATGACTCCAGACCTGGGTGTCTCTGAGACCAAATGCTCTCATGGGGAGGGATAAGGATAGCACATGAAGCAAAAGGCACATTTAGTCATGATTCAGCTTAATAGAACTTGTTGTTGCATTACTATTTAATATTGTCTTAAAGTTTATCTGAATAGTAATACTAGTACTAAATCGGGCTGGGGTGTAACTAAGTGGTAGAGTGTGCATGAGGTTCTGGGTTCCATCCACAGCTTCACAGGTGAAGCAATATTATTTTAAAAATTATGTATGGATCTGGTGTGGTGGTATACGCCTATAATGCCAGCATTCTGGGAGGCTGGCAAACTTGAGTCCAGATTGGGCAACTTCATGACTTAGACCCTGCTTCAAAAACAAAACAAAATAACTAGATAACTAGATAAAAAAAATAACTAATATCTTTTTAGCTATAGTTTATATCTAAATGTTCCCCAAAAGCCTCATGCACTAATAGGTGGGACTTTCGGGAGTGACTGGATCATGGGTGCGATACCCACATTAAACCATTGATTGGTTTAGCAAATTCCAGGTGTGGATAATGGGAAGGCCTACCCTGTGTGTAGCACCCACCAATAGGCTTGCAGTCTGAATGGAATAAAAAGGGAAAGAAGGCTCATTGCTTCCTGCCTACCTTGCTGTGGACTGTTTCTCTTCTGCCATGCCCCTTTCCATGCCGCACTGCCTTGGAGCCAGCCAACTATGGATGGGAACCTCCATACACTGTGAGCTAGAATAAACTTTTCCCCCTCTAACTTGTGGGTGTTGGGCTTTTTGTCCCAGCAATGAGAAAGAAACTAAGACAGGGAAGCTGGGAATGTAGATCAGTGTGAAGACCCTGGGTTCAGTACTCAGTACTGCACCCAAAATGATAACCAGAAAAATCACGTAGAGTCAAAGTTACCCTTGCTGTTTCTTTGGTTGGTCCCTTGATGAAGTATTTTGTGCTTATATTTAAAAAATCTGTGGGCCGATGGTGTTGCTCAATGGCAGAGCATTTGTCTAGCATACACAAGGCCCTGGGTTCAATCCCCAGCACTGCATTTAAAAAATTCTTAAAGTTCAATTGTCAAATCAAGTGGCAGGTAGATGGATATTCCCAATTATTTCAATGTTTCTATCTGTTCAAAAAGTTTCTTAATAAAATATTGAGACAGCATGTATATAAACACTAAGAGGATGCAGTGGCATGTGATTTTTCATGCACGAAGAGGTAAGTGGAAACTGAGGGCCTGAGAGAAGAGCCTCAGGGGCCAAAACGTTACAGCACACCATCAAGGTGGCTCGCCCTCAGAAACTAAGTTCTTCTCTTTCCCATCCTCCCGCCCACTCTTGTGCTCAAGCCCTGGCCAAGTCCCACATGAAATGTGCCAGGAGAGGTCAGAGGGCAAATTCCTCAGGAAACCCTAGCTCCACCTGTCAGTCATTTCGAACAGACACCTCCACCCCAACCCTGGAGTAGAAAAGAAACTGTTATATTTCTTATTATGTGTTTGAGAATCTTCTGATAGTTACTTGAGAAAAATCAAGCTTGTATTCCAATTTTTATATTTATTTATTTTTGGGTACTGGGGATTAAACCCAGGGTCTTCACAATGAGGTACATCTCTAGCCCTCAAAAAAGTTTGTTTTTGAGATAGGGCCTCACTAAGTCACCCAGCCTTGGCTTGAACTTGCAATCCTCTTGCCTCAGCCTCCCAGAGTGCAGAGATCACAGGCATGCACCACGCCGCCTGGTTCTAGGTTATTTTCTGTCTGCCTCTGTGAAGTTCAGATCCAGCTGTGCAGCATACTGATTAAAAGTCACAGATGAGATGATGAGGTAACAATGATGAATTTTTTGTAATGCTGGGGATAAAGCCCAGGACCTTGTACATGCTGGGCAAATGTATTACCACTGAGCTACAGCTCTAGCTTGGAATGATTACTACTGTGTGGTTAACAGCTCATGCTGGCACTTCTAGAAAGGTGATTTTGGGTTTCACAGTGTGACTCAAGCCACACTGATGAGAGATACAGCAATGTGCAACCCTGTGACACAGGCTAGCCTTTCAGCCCTCGCTAGCCGCGCCAAGTCCTTTCTGGAGTACACAATCCTCTGTACCCTCAAACTCCCTGAGAATCTTAACTGATTGGTTTTCTCCATAATGAGGATGGTGAAGATCAGTTTCTCTAAGATATTCTCCTTTAGAGGAAGACGGGTGGCAAACACCACTTCTTCAAAGCTGTTGCAGAAAGATGCTTGAGCAGTAATATTGATTGGTATCAGAGCTTGGGGGAAAGGTTCAAAAGGTGACAGGAGACAGAAAAAACCCTGACTTTTGGTAACTTCTGAGATTTTTCAGGGCATTGCAACCCCAATACCTCGGGACATAGCCCCCACATGGCTGGTACCATTGTGGCTTTGGGGCAGGGCAAACTGTAGTCCCCAAACACTGCTCAATTAAATTGAGTTTTGTCAGTATGACTTTTTTATTATGGAAAAAACAATATGATTTTCAATAAACATTTAGAGGAAGAAAAGCCCATAATCCTATTACTATGAAACAACCAATTTCATTTTTGTGTGGCCTTCTAGTTCTTACTTTTTCATGTCGTAATAGTGAGTGAGCAGCATCTGGTATCCAGTCACTTCCACTATAATGAAAGATTTCTGTCATACTGCATCATTTTGCTGTACTGGATTTTACTAAACCCATCCCCTACTATTGGATATGTCAGTTGTTTTCAGATGTTTTGGTATTTTATATATGAAACGTTACAATACATATTTTCTATGATATAGCTTCAGTTACTTCAACTGCATTTTGTTTACAGCATAAATTCCCACATGGTGGTGTGAACACGGTTTGAGCATGTTTCCTAAGTGTTCCTGTGTTGGAGGCTTGGTCCCCAGGTGCTAAAGCTAAGGGCTGTGAGACTGACCCCTCCTGCCTGTCTTCTGTCTGGAGGAGATGCCACTTGCTAGGAGGCCTGCATGAGGGCCCAGCATGTGCTGGTGCCACAGCTGGGACCTTCAGAGCAGTGAGCTGAATAAATCTTGTTTCTTTATAAAGTGCCAGGCCTTGACAAGATGGTGGAATAGTAAACAGCAGGGTAAGCGGCCTCCCTGAGAGATACCATCCAGATGCTGGAGTAGAGCAACATGGGGCAGACAAGAAGGAGGGAGGCGGGTCCCCTGGACCCAGGAAGAATCTAAAGTGAGAATTGAAGCCACAGAAAGAGTGAAAAGAAACAAAACAAAGAAGGCGGTGGCTGGTGGCACCTCTGCCCAGAGCCAGACCCACTCTGTGAAAGGAGTTGCTGGAACCTGGGGATGCACGATCAAAGTGCTGCAGCCACAGCAGTGGTGGTGACTCTGGAGGCCTCTGCCCAGAGAGGCAGCATTGGAGGAGAGTGGCAGTGGACAGGGGGAGCAGACCCGGAAGACTAAACTGGTGAATGCAGCAAACCCCAATCTCCCGTGAGGGAGAGCGAGGGACTGGCAGCCATTTTGGGGCTGGAGCTGCTCCTAGTTGGGCACAGCCCCACGGAAATTGTTCTGACCAAGCCCCAGAGGGTCCTGGTGGGTGACTGGCTCAGTCTGGAGACCACGGCTCCACACACGCCCTAGGGGTGATAGTGGAAGATTTGTGGATAACTTGCCCAGGTTCCCAGGTGGCAGCACCACCCCCGCGCACTGTACCAGACATCAGGGAGCTGAGGTGAGCTGGGGAAAGGCAGTGGACAGTGCTGTAACAGCACACCCAGTGGTAAACATCAGATATCCACAATCAGCACTGGCTAGAAGAACCAGTCTAACCTCAGAGAAATTATAGACAATGCGAGGAATACCAAGATCCCCGGTACACACTTGTCCAGTACAACCCAGGAATATGTCAAGACAAAGAAGCAAAAGGCAATCTCTGGCCTCCAATCCAAGCAGAACAAATCCAGGAGAAGCAAAGGCAGAAGAGATCAGGAGTCTCAAAGTCTCTGAGGTGATGACAACTGAAGTAAAGAAACAACTTCATGAGGCTATAAAA